>PVJD01006575.1:0-96549 GCA_004026545.1 Mormoops blainvillei
ATATATATATAAGAAATTGGATACTCTAAAAACAAAACAACTAAAGAAAGTAAGAAAACAATAGTTACCAATGGGTGTTTTACCTTTGTATGTTAGACAACATTAATGGTTCATTATCCAAGTTATAAGCAAGCGGAAGTGCTGACTGGGCCAAGAAGGTGATAGCAGGCAGCAGGCTTTGGGGAAGAAGTGCTGGCAGTGTGCAATGGGTTTGTATCACAGGGGAAGTTGATACTTAAGTGGAAACCTCCTGGTTTTTCTTTCTTTTCTTTCCTCTCTTCTTCCTTAAATTTTACTTCCCTCATCTCTTTGATGGACTTTTTTCTCCTTTCCTTTTATTTCTTGCTTCTCTATCTCTCTCTTCATTCCCTTTTTCCCTCCCACTTTCCCTTTACCTTCTCCTACCCACTCAATGAATTATTAACTGTATATTATGTGAAAAGCATAAAAAATTCACAGACATATATTGTGTTTTAAGTGTCATATTGGTATGTTTAATATTAATCTCAAGAATCTGACAGAGTACTCCCAAAAAGTGGACAAAGCATAAATTTAAAAGAAGACATTTTTTCCTTTATTTCAACTTTTTATTTTTCTTTTCAACAAACATTTACCAATTACCTTCCATGTGTCAGGCAGTTTTCCATGGTACTGATAACCCCATCAAGTGGGAAGGCAAAGATATAAAAAGAGAATTCTGAGTTAAGGTTTGAGTATTTACTTGGAGGACTAAATAGTAATGTGAAATCTATAAAAATCTTTACAGGTATAGAAAAAAGACTACTACTAATGAAACAAGGAGAGAACAAGACCAGCAGTAAGTATAAGAAGAACAAAGCAAGGTGATTTGCTAACATTTATATTACATGCCAGATGCCAGTTCTAAATGCATACAGTAAATCTCACAGTCGTACAATAATCTTATGTAGCATGCAGGATGAAAGGTGATAAAATTAGGACATGTCAGGTTTTGGAAAAAGGTAATCATAAGGACTTTAATCTATGTTCTCTATGGAATGAAGAATTAATGAGCATTTACAACTCATCAAATTCACTAGGAAATTTTTTTAAAATAATATTTATTTAGAATATAAGAAAATGGGTACAGTAAGAATCACATTGAGTTAATAGCACATATTTTCAGTTGATAGTAAACAAAAAAACAAAACAAAACTACCTAAACTTAAATCAATGATGACGTCCATCATTCTGGGTTTTTCCTACAAATCGTACAGTTGACCAAAATGACCTGAATGTCTCCCTCTGCTTTCTGCCTATGGGCTATGACCTCCTTCTTTCTCCAACCCTTACGAAATCCAGATGGCCGAACTACAGAGATCCTTTCTTTTCTTAAGAGAATTTACTTTAGAAAATTTGTCATTGTAAATAATTTCTCTTTCCTTTTGAGATGTAAATCTTTTTAAAAAGACTCTTGGGAAAGTTATAAATCAAGATTTTCTCAAAAACTTGGGAGACATTCCTTTGAAATGTAATCATCAAGGAGATAGTGCTACAGTCTCCCAGTCTCTGGGAAGGTAAGAGCCTAAAGAACTTGAAAAAGGCCAGAACTCATTGAAGTGCAAAGCCATCTTTTGTCATGAAGCTATTAGGGAAATTGACTTTTCCTAAGGGTAGAATGAATGAGCAAACAAAGATGGCCTTTATCCCTGTACCACATCTCTTAAAAATACCCTAGTCTTTAGTTTTAGAAGAGTTGGGTTCAGGCAATTAGCAAACATTTGGTCCTGTCTAAAACATCCATGAGCGTATCTGGTCCACCCCAAATGGTTATTGATATTTGGACATGTCCAAAATGTCGATGCTTAGATGACATCCTTGGGTTCAAATAGCTCATAATGTTTATTTCCACTTTTGGTTAACTGGATTAACAGATAACAAATATTGTACTACTGTGTTTTATTGATCCAATAATTGTGTTGTGGTTGTGTTGCCAATAATAACCCTTCTTGCCTTGATAGCCTAGCTGGTAATGGAAGATAAGGTTCAGTAGGTGGGTTGGGATTCCAGTTTTCATAAGAGTAGAATTTATATTCATTATGGATCAAATGTCTCCTTGGAATTTTGAACAAGATGAAATTTCAAGTACATTCTGTCAAGGATTAAAAACCTCTGTGAATGTTTTGGACAGGACCAAAGGTCCTGCAAGGGTTCAGACTCCATCTGCTATTGCAATAACCTAAGATGAAGTCTTTCTTATTTACTTTGTTCAGTATAATTTTAGCTCTGACATAATTATAATCCCCTAAACTCTAATGATAGTAACATTTTGGAGAGGAACTCTCCGGACTCAATTTAATCAAAAATCTCAAATTTCAACAATGCACTTAATGTTTTAAAGTAGTATATTGATTATTTCCCCAAAACAGATATATTTAAGTAGCTAGTAAGAGTCTATGTAAGTACAAAATAAATTTGATGAGCAACTAAAAGCTTACTATTTTCTTTTTTAACTTTATATATTAGTTTCAAAAATTACTCTCAGTTTTTAATTTATATGTACTTTTTCATCTAAATCAAAATATATTACATTAAAATATATTACATTTTCTCAATGAGAATTTTACTATCACTATGCATAAGAACCTTACATTAATAGGTTTTTATTAGACCCATCCATTAACTGAAGAAAATATGGCTGAAAAAGAGCTGATGATATTTTGTCCACATAATTCTTAGAGAAGCTCATATTTCATATTCACCAATATGATATGATATTAATCAAATTATTGTTTCTGTAAAAATAGATTGCACTTAATTATGAGACATATAGTTAAAAATTTATATTGTGTTAAAGTCAGATATCCTTCTGTAACAGAAATTCTGTAAGTGTACTCAATTTAACCCTATATTGTGATTTATGATTTATCAGTAGTAATATCTTCAAAGCCACAATCTTATCAGTATTCTTTATCCCTCTAGATTTATTTTTTTCTAAAGAAAATATGAACAGAAGTATATCACAACTTTTGACACAGCTATTTTTCATGTTATTCTTATATTTAGTTCTAAATTGCAATAATTTTAGCAACTTTCAACATTCTTAATATGCTTAACTCAGCATCATGTTTTAAGACACATGAAGTTCTTCCAAATCTCATGTTTAATTAATTTAATAGATCTTAAGCAAATCAATCTATTTTTCAATTGACTGTGATAAAAATGACTTATATTTTCCATCTTATTTTGGACAGATTCAAAAATAAGACTAGGCATTAGCAAAACAGAGAGGCATGAGAATAAGGAATCTAACTTGGCACAAATGAGAATGTGAATTTTCAACTTGACAGTTCCATAATTCCCACAGGTTCTCAGTTCTCTATTACATGGCCACCAGAGATGAAGGGGAGAAAGAGCTTTATTAGTCCATAAATAAGTACAAGCAAATCCACTTCAGTAAGAGTTTTAGAATATCATTTTTGCACTTCAGTGAGAAACTCCAAATATTTTCACTCATCTGCCTTCTATTTTGCTTTTTAATACAGGCCATGACTGTTATCCTCTCAAAGATGAAGCCTGAAAATTTAGGCTCAACTTCCACTTTTCTTTTTCTTGCAACCATTTTGCTCCCCACATTATCTACCTAGCCCATTAATCATCATGTTCTTTCAATTTCAGAATATTCTATTTGAATCAAAGATTTTATACACAGATAAATACACTCAAGGTAAGTATAGTAGGCAATTAATATAACTTAGGTGTCTCTATTTTTCTTCAATAAATATATCCTAATAAACTTGTGATGTTAATCTTTAGCATCAATTTAAATCCCTTTTAAATGTCTGGATTTACTTTAGGGCAAAGCCTGACTTGTTGTTGCAATGTTCAGCAAATCTCTGACGACAATGTGCAGAACTGTAGTAAATAGAACTGTGAGAAATAAATCAGTTGACTATAAAGATTTGTGATGTGAGATGTCAGCCTCTGTCTTATTTCCCCTGTTGACAGCTTTCCCATCCTGCGGCAGGCATCATCTGACAGTCACCCGTGAGCTCAGATTTCGAACAGGTGCAGGAACACTCCAGACACGACTGTCATGAACTTCTGGAGTGCTAGCCCACTAGCTTGTCCCACTAGGAGTCAAAAAAGTTACCTAGAAGCATTGATAAACTACTTTAAACATTTCAAAATACCTAATTCACAATTATTATTTATGTTTACCTGTAGGCCAAGCATTGTACATTTCCATTTTACCTCAGATTTTACTCCAGAGTAATACTCACTTTGGTTTTGGATGTTTACTTGATTACTTTGTCTCTCTCTGGGTAATATACTGTTGAAACCTGACTCATTAATTTGACAGATAGTTGAAAAACAATTAATATATTTCAGATCTTACACTAGGCACCAGGGATAAAGAAATAACAGACATCATGTTGCTTTCGGTTCACATATAATCTGATTGCAGAGGGAAGTAAGCCAACAATTATGCCACCAGGTGATTGCTGTATCAACACAGTTTGTTGTAGTTCTGTTAGAACACAGAGAACAAAGAGCTAACTCAGAATGAGCAGAGATTGGGAGTAATACAGGGCAATATGCCTCTTTGCTTTCACTTGTCTTTGAAAAAAAATAAAGTTGTGTAACTATTTTCATTCTCAATGCGTTCTTCTTGTCTTTAATTGCTTGTTTTGTCAATGTGTTTCCAATTCTTTCTACTAGTTTCCTTTGTTGATAATACCCTGCCTACAGAGGAGCTGAGACAGCTTCTTCTCTTCCTACTTGACTTTACCCTATTTTTGCACCTGTTGAAAAGTGAGTACAATTGATGTTATCTTAGCCATTTTCTTTGTATATTAAAGTAGAATCCTTTCAGAAACTATTCCCAGATCTGTGTTTAGTGCCTATAATTTCGAACTGCTGTGTGTCTTAGGAAAAGAAAAAATCTTATGATGTCTCCTAACCTTTTCATCAGAGAGACTAACTTCCTTCCTAAATTCAAAGCTCATAGACCTAGAATTCTTATTGCTTTATGGACAGTACAGAGGTGAGAAGTTAAATGAAAGAATAGCCATCTCATTTGCATATCTGTTAAACTATCCTTTTGAAAGTACAGGTCTTCCTCTAACTAAATAACATCATCGAACTACCTATAAAAAAAACCTTAACATCTGAATCTAATCCACTGAAGAATAGTGAGTATTACATTAAATTTCTTATAAAATGCTTGTTTTATTATTATAATTTTAGGCTACAAAGGATATATGTGTTTGAGCAAAACAGGATGAGTAAAAAGTAAATACACTGTTCCCTGACATTAAAATAATAAACCACTGTGACATTATTTTGCCAGAACCCAAGATAAACAAGTAGACATAAGAGACATTTTAATAATTGTATTTGTTTATTGATTTTTACTTTCACCACCTACTTGGTAATTTAATATCAATTTATATTGCAGATAGTTATATAAAAGCTTTAAATAATCATGAAAAAGAAAGGTAAAGACAGACACTCCTTGCTTGTTAGCAAGATTATTGTTTTATAATTTGCAGCAGAACTTTCTTTCATGGACTGTGCCTTTAAAAATGGTCACGAAAAAGCATGTTCTGCGGATTCAGTTTGATTTGGTTCCCCATGGAGTTCAGGGTGTGACACCTCCTTTACCAGCTCAGTAGCTGAAGTCCTGAAGCATTAGCTTTGTATGCTGAAGGATAAGAGAATTTGTGGCCGGCGGATATCTTTTTAATTTACTTGAGATTTCCTGATAACTTGCCTTTCTGGCTTTTTTGGCTTCAGTGATCTAAATGAACGGGTCCTTTGGGGACAGAAGCATGCACTTGTCAGTTCTTTCCAAAAGTGAGTCTGAAATCTAATGCTGATTTGTCCTATTCAAGGCCACTCCTACTGGGGACCACTGCAGTATATTGATTGTTTCACACATATGGGGCAAAATGACTACACAGTTGTAAAGCCATGGTGGTCCTATATGGTAAGTCGAGGAAATATATACTTCTTAGCCATTTAATAAAATAGTTCTACACCTCACAGTGAAAAGAAGTAGTGGCTGACACCACACTGTGTTCTTTCACTGTTATATGTAGTAGTTATGACACTACTTAAAGAACAAATTTAAAAGAACAACCATCATAAGAGCTTACATTAAATGGTTCTCTAACACAGATTAATTTAAAAAAAAATACTAGGATATCAATCTGAAAAGGCACTGAGGCCTTAGCCATTTTAAATTCAGAAGTATATATACCAATACTCATTTATTCCATATCCATGTTGGTGGATTATATGGCATGTGATTAAAAAGAGTTTTGCACATTCAAATCAAAGTTAAAAGTCAAGAAGACCTATTGAAACAGTTTTAAAATGAGAGAAATAAGGTTATGTGAAGATAGGAAAAGAAAAATTTTAGATCGTTTTAATTTTACCTCTGTGACTGGCTAACGTCAAATCCCTATCACCACTTTATTAGGCTCCTGGAAGTGGTCTTCCTGCTTCCATTAGGTGCCCATGTAATCCATTCTCCACCTGGGAGTCTACATGATCCTTGTAGCAGTGAATCAGGTTACTGCACCCTTCCTTAAGTTTCCATTGCAGTCCGTAGAGTACCACACTCTTCTATGGTCTCCCAGGCTCTACATCTTTTCCTGGTCCCACATCTGTGATCTCATCTCTGACTTCCCTTAAAACCAGATACAATGGGTTTGTCTCTGTTTCTGTAACTCTCTAAGCTCACTTTTGTTTATGCGTCTTCACACCTTTTGTACCATCTCCACAGATCCTTTTCCTTCTGGATTATGTTCGTTATTCTCTCTACAAATCAAATCAATATAGAGAGAGACCTTGCCCTAGCAGCCCTTGTTTAGGTCGCCTATGCTAATAAGTTGCTAGCACATTATCCTGTTTTAGTTTCTTCAGAATATTTATCACTCTGAGATTTTTATTTATAATCTATTGTCACAAACTTTTGAAAGGTTTATGTAGGTAGAGATCTTGTGTATCTTCTTTTTTGCTTTATTCCCTTTGTCTAGAATAATACTTAAAACAGAGTAAATACACAATGAATATTTGTCGAATGATAAATCTACTAAGTTTCTTTCATTTGGAGCTAATGACTTGATTCTAAAGTTAGGTCAAATCACATCATATCCATTTCTTGTGGACTGTATTCTCAGATTCTGTGACTTCAAATGGCCTATGTCTTATCTCTATTTCCTAATCCTAGAAGAACCCCACAGTATATTTTAAGTTGTGGGGTGGGGATTATTTTCTATCAGAATGCTAAGCTTTACAAGATCCTTCTATGATACATTCTGGAGTAACTTAGGATATAAATATATTTCAATTAAAAGTAATCCATAGATATATGGATACCATACCTGACTTCCCTTCCCCATAAGCTATGGATTTTGTATTTGTAAGTTTACATGACCTCATTTCTACGATGTTTAAATAGGTTTTTGGTACTTTCTATGGTTCTATCATAATGAAAAAAGTAAGATCCTTCAATAAAAAATGGGATCTTTGCATGATTCATCCTGGTCAACAGTATATACATACACATATATACACCTGAAAAAGCATTTATAATAAAAAGAGTTCATTAGAAATCATGGTATATAAACTTGTGATTAATAATGTATAAGCAAGAAATAAGAATTCTCAAAGAAACTCTGTTTCAGTACACATCACACAGGCATAATTCACAGTTAAAAAAAAACACAAATAAAATATATTTGAGACAGGAAAATAAGAGCTCTGAAATGCATGTCTCCTCTTTAAAAGAGAATCAGTTGTAGTTTAAGGAAACCTATAATGTAGATCATATAGAACTGAAAGTATATTGAAAAAATCAGGCATGGTACTTTAAATGTATCCCTTTGCTCAGATAAGAAAACCAAATTTATAAGCTTTTAAACTAAACAATGAGCTTTGGTTAACTGAAAATCAAATCGAAACAAAGAACTGAAGACTAAATTCATTATATTCTGTTCTCCATCAAAAGTGACAGATTTTTCCATTTTCCTGTCACTGAATGAAGTAAGAAGAAAGAATTTTATTGTTACATTGTTTTATTGCAAATCCTGTTTCTATCCATCTAAATTATACCTTTATATTTGTATGGAAGTCAAAGTTTGAATAGAATGTTTAATTATGAAACACCATAAAAATAAACTGCTAGCTAGAAGATGAATTGTATGTAATTTTAATCTCTTCAGAAATAATTAAACTCAAACTGAACTTTAGGATTTTGGAATTTTCCAATCATTATTATTCACTTCTCACCTTCTAGGGTTTTTTTCCCCCCCTAAAATCTATACATATCACTTTCCTTTGTGTGCAGATGTGAACAGAAAGGTTAAATAAAAAGTGCTTATAATACTTTCTAATTCTAAATAGAACATACAATTTTAAATACAAATTTAATATGCAGATTTTGTTGGCATTCACTGAATTAAATTCTCATTGAGTTAAATTTTGTTTGGAGGGAGAAAGCAAACAAAAACAAAATCACCTGCATGTAATAATGGATCTATGTCATTTTGTAATATGCAACGTTTTTCCCTGCACCTACTAAAGACATAATACCATCATGTGAGCAAAAAGGAAATAATTGCATACAATATAATATGGTAAGTACTATGATAGGAGCAAGTTTAGGGTTTGTATCTAAAAGGCTTCCTGGAATTTAAATTGAAGTTTAAAAATAATTTAAAATTATATAGTTCTCAGAGTAAAAAAAAAACAAAAACAAAAAAGAAAAAGCCTTCTCAAAGACCTCAATTGTGAGATATATCTGAAGAATATAAAAAATTTATGAGGCTGGAATACAGTATATGAAGAGGGATTCTTGGGAATTTGCATTTACAGGCAAAAAATTCCTTTGTTCATTTCCTTTCCTTCCTAATATCTGGAAATAACTCAATTCTGATAAAGTTATATCTTTATCTTCTTAAGCCTCTAACATTTCCTATCTCTTCTCTATCTCACCTTATCTCCTTATATCTTATTTCACTGAAAAATAGGAGAAATGAGGTGAGAACTTTCGTATTACTACCCTTACCTCAAACCCAAATCACCAAACTACCAAGCTACCTACATAATCAACCACATATTTGTCCTTGCTGTTAAAGTGAAGAGATCATGTGCCTGAGATCAACTCTTCTACTTAAAAATATGAGTTTCATCCCCTTACACATAGTCTTAGACAATATTTTACAACTGGCTTCACTCTTTCTCTTCAATGTTATTGATGCTTTTTTTCCTCTACTGTAATGTTCACATCAAAATGTAAATATTATATAATAACTCCCCTTCAGGAAAATTTCTTTTGACTTGACAATTCACTCCAACTAGTACTCCATTTCTCTGCTCCCATTTACAGAAACACATGCACACAAAAAAGCGGTATACATCCATTATTTATCTTTGTCTTCTCCCATTCTTTTTTAGCTCCCTCCAAATAAGCTTTGCTCCCCTTATACCATAAATATTCTCTTCTCGAAGCTTCCAATTGCCTCCCTGTCTTCAAATCCAATAGTCTTTTTGTATTTTTCTAGTCGTTAATAAACTTCAACGTTTTTTAAGTTGGTATATTCTTTTATAATTGCTCTATAGTTCAGTCCTCTTATGGTAACAACACTTTGAAGAAAAATACAATTGAGAATTTAATATATTGCAGTTGGAGTTGCATTTGGAAAAACTGCTACGATACTACTGTTATGTGTAAATTCCCATTTTTTTACATAAAAATCCATCAGTGCAGAATGATGTTCAAGATTTTAAATATCTGAAAATAAGGTTGTATTTTTCATTGTTTCTACTTGATAATGATCAAAACTTCTTATTTTGTATTTTTGCTACCTTTAAATGAAATTAAATGTATTTAATCACTTCCTCCTTGTTTTCTTTATTATCAAAATCCCACCTTTTTCTTTCTCTTCTCTCAATGATTAATTCTTCTTAGTCTCCTTTTCTGGTTCTTCCTCCTTGTCCAAACTCCCAAATAATGGAGTGGCCCAGTACTGAGTCTTTGACTACAATCTGTATCTACCTACTATTCCAGAATTCAAGCAACTGGTATCTTAATATTAGTCCATGGTACAATCACTTCTCACCTGATCTATTACTTGCCTTCTTCTGTTTCAAGATTGCTTACCTCAAGGCATTTACTCTGTGTGTTGGAATGTACTTACCTAGGTGTTTGGATATGACTTCTTTCACATTTCTGAATGAAAGCTGTTTTATCAGAGAGATCTTGATATAACATATTACCTAAAATAGCCGTTCTGCTCCCTTCCTTTATTTTCTTCCCAACACTTGTCATGACCTGATGTAATTAATTATTTGTTTGTTATTTGCTACCTATATTCACTGGAATGCAAAGCATCAAAAGAGCATATTCTGTTTTGTCTTCTGCTATATCCCTAGAGTTTAGAACTCTGCCTAGAATAGAGTACCTACTGAAAAATTCATATTAAATTTTCCTATAAGTCTCACAAAATGGGATGGAAGGAAGAAAAGGTGATTTGGTATTCCAAAAGAGGTCAGAAAAATGGGAAAATAAAACTGAGACTGAAACAATCTTTTGTATACAGATGAGTTTCGTGTGCATTGGAATTCTAATCAAGTATTCAAATTTTCATAGATCTTTCTTAAAGATTATGTTGGGCTTGCCTATTTTTCTTTTGCTAAACTGTTTTCCTTTGACTTTGGTGGGAAAGGCAGATGGGGTCTTTTAGTTTCTGAAAATAAATATATTGCTGATGGTAAAATGTTTTAGGTATAAAATGTAACCTTTTCAATGCCTTCTTTTTAAAATCCTCATCTTTCTCTTCATATTCACACGCATTCCCAACCCTCTGATGTACACACAATATAAATGCTCTGAACCATTTGATGACAAGACTCAATCACTCATATTAAATCTCTGCATTGTTACCTTCATCTGACGGGCACTGCTTCCTATGTATTATAAGAAAGAGTCAGTTGCTTAACTTTAGGGGTTTTAAAACAAGTCAAATTATGTCAGATTTTACATTAAAAATTAAAACAGGAGTGATAAAAACTCATATAAATACTGCAAACTATGTCTTCTTCCGTAGACCTAAATAAGATTACCACTAATATTGAAGTGGGTGAGACACACACACACAAAAATGTTTAAACCACCGTCATCACAAACGTGTTAAGTAGTGAGTAATGTGTTTCACTATGACATTATGACATTATGACAGCTATGATGTCACTAGGTGATAGGAATTTTTCAGCTTTATTATAATCTTATGGGACTACTGTGGTATATGTGATCTGTCATTGACTGAAAAGTTATTATGCTGTGCATGGTTATATTTAGTTTTTGGATAGTAGCTTGACTGCCTGACAGTAGTCATTTTCCTACCGTCAATCAAAATAATGAGTTTTTATGCGGTGTATCTTAAATCTGTTCCAAATATTTACATTTAGAATTTCAAAGATATTATGAGCTCAAAAATCACCCTGAAAAGCTAAGGATGTGTTAGATGGTGAGACAAATAAATAGAAATGAAACACAGAAGTTCTCAGAGCATAAATCATTTGGACCAGGGTAGTTTTAACTACACTCATTGTTCCTGTTTTTTTTTTTTTAATCTTTACCCGAAGGCATGCTCATTGATTTTATTTTATTATTATTTTTAAAGATTTTATGTATCTATTTTTAAAGAAAGGGGAAGGGAGAGAGGGAGAGAAACATCAATTGTGGTTGCCTCTCATGTCCCCCCAACTGGGGATCTGGCCCACAACCCAGGCACATACCCTGACTGGGAATTGAACTGGTGACCCCTTGGTTTGCAAGCTGGCACTCAATGCACTGAGCTGCAGCAGCCAGGTTGCTCATTGATTTTCAAGAGAGGAGAAGAGGGGGAAAGAGAAGAGGAGAAAAATCAATGTGAGAGAGAAACATCGATCCTATCATATGTGCCCTGACTGGGGACCAGACCTGCTACCTAGGCTTGTGCACCAAATGGGAATCGAACCTGCAACGTTTTGGTTTATGGAAGGATGCCCTAATCAACAGAGCCACACCAGCCATGGCCCTCATTAGTTTCTTTTAAATCTATATTACGAATAGGTGTATGCATTATTTTTTGAGGAGAAAAACAATTTAACTACAGTACAGAAAATTTGAATGATAGAAAAAATACATGTAAATTCAGCACCATGACATAAACATTGTTATTGTTTTAGTATAAATAATTCCCAATTTTCCCCATGCATTTTAAAAACATTAATAACTTATCTGTGTCTGGAAGTTTTTTATTTGTTTGTTTTTGTTGTTGTTCTTGTTGTTTTGACTTGATTACCAGAAGGGGAAAAAGAGGATGGAAGGAGGTATAAAAGGGTATAGGGGAAATAAATGGTGATGGAAGTTGACTTGGGGTGGTGAACACATAATACAATATACAGATGGTGTATTATAGAATTGTATGCTTGAAACCTATATAATTTTATTAAGTGTCACCTCAATACATTCAATAAAAATAAAATAAAAACATATATAACTATGTTTTCTCTTTCTGTGCTAATGTCAGACTAAGACATAAAAAATGCCTTTCTCTGGTTCACACTAGCCTACTCATTTTAGAATCTCTAGTCTCCTAAATCATTTCTCATCTTGTTTTCTTTTCTCCAGGAAATGTTTCAAGAGTACTTATGAGATAGTCTTGCTTCCAGTTGGCTTCTATCATTTTGTTCCTTACAAATGTTGGCTCATAATTTTAATATTTTCTGAGACTTCCATGCCACTGTTCTTTCCATTCCTTCTCAAGCTTGCCTTAGGCAGTAATAAAGGTGAGATGCTTCTTCATGTCCTCTAAATACACCTCTCCTAGGAGCAATTCCTTCACACCAATAGTAACTCTAGGTGGAGATATAATGTCCTTGTCCTCACCGCTGCTGCCACACTCTTCTAAATGTTAACGTGTTCCAAGGTGTCATTAGAGGATTTAAAAAATACTCCCACATAGTATCTGGGACTTAGACACAGGTTCTTCAGGATAAAATTGTTGACATTTCAAGTGACTTAGTCCCTCATGTAAATGAATTTTGATAGGTCCAATATCATAGTTCCTATATTTTATTATGTGTAAAGAATAGATTTTCAAATTCAGGCCTTTGATAAAAATAGTTATGGGCACACTGTATTACCCTGATTGCTTTACTTAACATGGCATAATTAGTATTTTTCATTAGTCTGCATTTGAATATGATCATAACACTTCAATATATGTATTTGATTAGATTCAGTGCAAAAATAGGGATATCTGATCCAAAGGATTCTTTCTCCTGATTCGAAAACATTATTTTGTGTGTATGTCAGGGAAAGAAGTAATATAATAAAAAAATTACTATTCCTATTCCATAATGGAATTAAGTGATGTAGTAGGACATCAAGGAACATGAGCCCTAATCAATTCGCATCTTAATATTAGACTAGAACTTTATATTCCAAGTTTCTAACCCATTACTCTTATATTCCTTATGTGCCTCTTTCTTCAACTACAATAACGTGTTGATTCAGGGGATCTTGCTCATGACCTCCATGCACAGCTTGTTCACCTCCATAAATATTTACTGAACTACACTAGGCCAAACACTAAATTAGATGTTAGAGGGACAAGGGATGAATAACACATGGACCCTGCTCTGAGCCTCATGGCTCCAGTTTCCTCTGAAAACTGCATATCCACATTCATTTCTTCTATCTTCTGTCTTGCAGACAAGAAAACAGGAATCTAATGGAGAAAGAGGATGAAACCTAAGGGATTCAATTAAATTTTCCTCAGGGAAGCTCATTGAATAGAAACAGGAAGATCAGAAAAGATCAATAGCCTAAAGTTGTACCTGAGTGCTCTGCTCTGACTTTAAAAATTTGTGTAGATAGTTTTAATTTAAGATGCCTTTTTATACTTATTTTATTTTATCTTTCTAAAAGATTTTATTTATTTATTTACATTTAGAGAGGGGAAGGGAGGGGGGAAGGGAGGGAGAAAGAAAGGGAAACGTCAGTGTGTGTTTGCCTCTCGCACGCTCCCCTCCTGGGGACCTGGCCCCGCAACCCAGCCATGTGCCCTGACTGGGGAATCAAACTGGCGACCCCTTGGTTTGCAGGCTGACGCTCAATCCACTGAGCTATACCAGCCAGGGGTATACTTACTTTATATAAAATCTAAAATGCACACAATAAGTGCTTTTTATAAAAGTATTTATTTAAACCAATGTAATAATATCTTTGGCTTAAATTACAAGAGCTCTGAACCCTGAAAGAGAGTTTCTAGAACTGTCAATTAACCAAGGGAGAATTAAAAAACCATTTGGGGGAAGGGAAACAAAAGGATAATTTTAACATTCACAGGATTTGTCTGAACTCTAATAGAGTTAACACTATGTTATTCCCCAAATTTTCTCTTTGAAACAGAAGGAATGATGATTTATATTTTTGAAACAGATTTCTTATGCCAATAAATCCTAATGTTTTCTTTTTATGTATGTAAGACTCCTATTTAAAACAACAACAACAACAAAAACATTTAGTCAACAATGAACAATTAGATGCACGTCATTACGATAGTTGTATATTCACTACAGCTAGGTGAATTAATTCTTATTAATATCAGTAAAGTCAAACTAAACAGACAGAGCCTACCAACCAATGAACTCCTCAGGGAAATAACATACACTAGCGAGTGAATGTTATCAGGGATTATCAAAGTCATTGTTCAGAAGATGTGAACTTGTGGCTTCTTATGTCTAGTGGGATTCAGAAATTTATGGAGATTGAAAAGAGAGAAATAATTAGCTTGATGTTTTTTCTAATTTTGCTTCATATGCTATAACTGGTATTATCTATATATTAATGAGCAACCTAAATATTAAAAACTGTAGAAGTTTAAATATATTGGAAAGCAAGTGAATAATAAAGTTATAAATAATAAATGTTTAAATATATTCTAGATGTATTCTCTCACATAATACCATAGGTATAAATGTTCATAAAATACAGTGATACAGATGACTTTAGAAATGTACATTTTTAAAACATGAATTGTAGGTATGATGATAAAAATAGTATATCAATACAATAAACATAATTTAATATGACTTTTTTCTATCTACTTGGGGAAAACAGTTCACTTATAGAAATCAGAAACTATAGTTCTGTATCTAATATATTGGGAGACTATGGGAAATATTAAGTTATTTATATGGACACAAACACATGGCATTCAAATTGATACTGAAATTCACATTGGGAATTAGACAAAGAATAAAGAATATTATGTGCATGTTCTTTTGTCTAATGCTTAATTTGGATTGGTTACACTTCAACTTAATACAGTAAATATCTATTTGGTAAGAGCCATGACCTGTGTTAGGTCCCCGAGATAATAGAATCATGACTGCTGCATAGTTTCTACCTTTTAAGTAGCTTGAAAAATAGTAATGGCATAAGGAAGCACATAGTTAAAAACAAAATGGGCATGATACAAGAGATTTATTTTTAAGGGTTAAGAGTTTTTAAGGATAAAGTGAATAACCTTACATCAGAAATAGTCAGGAAAAGCTTTACAGTGAAAGTGATGAAAGTGTGGTTTGTACAGTAGGAAACAGTATTATACTTTACTTATATAAGCAAAATATTAGCTTTTATATAATTTGTAGCAAAAACAGTATTAAAAAGCATAATATGATTGTGTAGATTCTTTTCAACATTAGCAACACAATGTGTTGGTCTTACTAAAGAAAGGAGTGCATATGTCCTCCAGCTACATCTCCATGCACCTGTGCCCTGGGAAATTCCCATCGGCAGAGAAGATTTAACCTTACTGATTAGAATCCAAAACATTGTAATTATTTCTCATTAACATTAAAGCTTCCCATGAGGGGAGGAAATTTTTAAAAAATTTTATTAAATTTATTGGATGACACTGGTTAAGAAAATTACATAAATTTTAAGTGCACAATTCTTTAATACATCATCTGTATATTCCATTGTGTAGATCTGACTTTGGTGGTAGGCAGGGAGTTTTAGGGGTTTTATGTACTGATGTGTGCAAGATCCTAGAACATGCCTGACATATAATAAAAGTGCTTATAAATGTGTGTGGAATGAATTAAAAAGCACTAAAAGTGGTACCTCTTACATGCTATTAAGCGGTGGTTTCCATTCACCAGTCTGTGTGCTATTCGAATGTAGGAACTAACCCCTAATTGACTTTTCTAAACACATAGCTGTACTGGGCACTGTTTAATGTTTTGGAATGAATGGATGTCAGAAAACTATTAATGAAGAACCCTACAATCTACATGAAAAGGGCAAATGTCTTGACATTTCAAATAGAATAAATTCAAGTAAACAAGCTATCAGACATTTTAAAGAAGTCAAATAGGTTTTGACCTTTTCAATTTCACTCATCCTTTAACTCAAAGACGTTATTAGCACTTAAATTACAATGCTTGTGTAAATGAACTTCGGTTCAACTAGTTATCTTTGGGAGAACACAAAATGTGTCCTGTGTAAGTTATCTAATTATGTACTAGAAAATCAGAATTTGTCACAAAGGAGAAGTTGATGATGCCAATATAGGAAAAGGAACAGAAAATACAACAGTAAATTGTACTTTCACATGTTTATGTGGGAACACTCCAAAGGAAAAAGAAAAATTCTGAGAAACACAGAAGGAATTTCACCTGTGTCTCTGCAGGATGAAGCAAAAGATTTATTTTATTTTATTTATTATTTTATTATTTTATTAATTAATTAATCTTATTTTACTTTATTTTTTAGAGAGAGGGGACAGGAGGGAGAAAGAGGGAAAGAGACATCAAAATGTGAGAGATACGTGGTTGCCTCTCATGCACCCCCAACTGGGAACCTGGCCTGCATTCCAGGCATGTGCCCCGACTGGGAGCCGAACCTGCAACTCTTCAGTTCACAGGCCAGCACTCAATCTACTGAGGCACACCAGCCAGGGTGAAGCAAAGGATTTTGAATAATTTCTTTCCCCAGATTTGTAGCAAAGATGTCTCTCGCAATTTGACTTTTAACAGATGACTATACACTACAAACGCTCCCTCTCCCCTCCCCCGCTTTTTTTTTTTTTCATTTCTTTCCAAATTTATGTACCAAAAGGGAAAGTAATTTCCATTACATTATGAACAGGTCATCCCTTCCCTCACTGCATTTTCTCAGGGTCAAAAATCATGAGCAGTAATGGATGTCTACTGCAGTCGAGGTGGTAGAAGAGCCTAGTCAAATTGAAATAAAAACCTACTAAAAATGTATGCCTGGAGTTTTAGTATCATTGATGGTTTTGGTAATCAGATGTAATGTGTTAAAAATCTATAAAAAGTATAAATCAGATTTTTTCCACTAATAACAACTTTCTAAAACAGCCTTTTTAGCAAATTATTTGCTAAGAAGTGGCCCAGATGATATTTGCCACATCATTAAAAAGAGAATGTTTCTGGTACCAAGTAATCTTTATGCTCAAAGAGATAACTTATCCTTAGGCAACACCCTTCAAACATATTTTGATTTCTTTTTCATAGGTTCTCACACCCTTGGGGTTTATACAAAAGTCCTACTTTATTATATATGTGAACCTAATTGGTAGGTTATATTCTGCCTTTCTAATCTTCTAGCCATCTAATTATCTCTGTAACATTTAGAAGGAAACTGGTTTATTGTGAAGTAAAATGTTTAATTCAGCAAAGAACAGTATAGTTCTGGAAACCAAATATGTACAAGAATCATCATAATCTAAATGCCAACAAACAATGCTTTTAATTCACTAAGTAGAAACGAAAACCTCAGAATCTATTTATTTGACTTTTTTTCTGAACATGTATAAGTAATTTAAAAAGTACTTATATATTTCTCATTCGAAGTCTTATTTCATTTGTCCAACTTACAAAGACTGTAAAATTCTAATTTTATTTTTGGTACCATTATAATAGCATTATTTTGCATTTTGATAGAAATTGATAGTTGACAACAAACGTACATTAATTGTATTATTCAGTCTCAAACAATAGCCTTCTAACAAAGGCAAATATTAGATGTTCAAAGTGTTTAAATTCAAATCAAAGCTCAAAGCAAGCGTGTAAGTGACTTGCTGACGTTTTTCATTTCAGCAAGATAGTCCCACTTCTCTAATTATTTGTGAAAAAAATAAAATTCTGTTTAACAAATCAATATAAGCTCAATAACACTGGTTTTTGTTGTTGTTGCTTCACTAAGAACTCACAAAGTGGCTCAAGAAATTTCCTCTCAAATAAATTAGTGTAAGACACATCCCAAAGAGTTTCAAGCGTGATCAGATCTGGAAGAGAAAACAGTAAAGCAGAGCATCTGAGTGCAAAGCATCTGAGTCCAGTGTGCCTTATTTTAAACCCTGACTAGGTTATTGACCACATATAGCATACGCCAAAAGTAGGTTTACTTGTTCATATGGAAAATAATATGATAATTAATAAATAATCATACAAGAATAAACTGTGTTGCACATATAACTGTACACTTACATTTGCTTCACCCTGTTTATACGTCCTTGGACCTTTTTCTCTCGATTCTTCGCCCATCTGAGAAGGCTGTGGTGTGACTGACTGAATGAAGTAAAAGAGGCACAAAGTTTAGAAGAGTGCCTATTTGATATTTTAATCTAGTGAGAAGGAGTGCAGAATCGAGTCGTTGCCTGCTCGTGCGTTATTGATTCAGTGAATATGTAGGCACATATTTATTTATATCAGGGAGAAAAGAAAAATAAATATTTGTATATGCTGGATAATAGGAAATAATGAGATTCTCAAATGAAAACTTGTGGGATGTTGTTTAATGTTATGTGGAGAAGCACTCTTTGATCCTATACAGAAATAAATATATGGCATTACCTACATGTTAAATAATAAAGATCTAATGAACTGTAGGAAAAAAAGAAGCTGCAATAATCAGCAATGATGTAGGGACTCAGGGATGTATGTAGTGACTGAGAAATTTGGGTTATTCTGTTCTAGATTTTTAGATCTAGATTTATTCTATTGTATTATATGTGGTGGAACATTTGGTATTTTGCACAATTAATGCCCTTGCTGGTCAATGTGAATTGAAAAGGCTTTAGAAAAGAAAACGATATTTTGCAAGAAACAATATTTTCTATAAGCCACTTATATGCCAGTCTGTTTTCAAGGAACTATGATAAAGTTCCAGTGCTTATCCCATGAGCAACTAAGACTCTAGAAGCAAACCAGGTGGTTGGTACTCAACATTTTTAAACCAAAAACAATACTGTAGGCTGGCAGACACGTTGATCTTAAAGGCACATTTGTTTACTCCTCAGACCTTTATTAAAAGGACTCCAAAGGTGCAGCCTTTGATAAGTGACAGCCTTGCTGTATTTCAATGAGGGGACCCTTTAATCTCCCTGTGAATTTTTAGATTTCACCATGGCCTTGATTGTTTATTGGTAAATTCCAGGACATATTCTTTCTGCTATCACTAAAGGGTGAGTTATGTGTCCTTACTAATAACAAAGCAGAAGAATGCAATTTCACTTATTTTACAGTTTGTTATTTTCATTATGATTAGGAATTTTCTCTCAACATATGTATAGTATGAGCATCTAATGGTATCCATAAATTTTGTTTATTAAACTATTTTTTAGCTATGTAATCTTCATAATAAGTTTTCCCTATAAAATAAAACCCAGTAAATATATATATATATATAAATTATATTTTTAGCATTTTTTATTATTGAAATCAGTTAAAGAACAACTCAAGTATGTTACTTTTATTTCATTATAGTTTCAACACTTTGTGATTTATTTTTTAATATTTATGTTTACTACAGTGTATGTATTTTGAAATTGATTAAGTGCTTTTATCTGAAACAGCATTCTAGTCTCACTTGATACTTGTTAATAATTATTTTCTGTATTCAAAATGATGTATGTTATCATAGTAGCAATAATGATAAAAAGGCATGAAATTGTGATAAGACTAAAATTTCTTATTTAGTACATACAATTCAATTTCAAAAGCCATCTGGTTTGGTTTTTCATAAAAACGATTTATTCTAATAATGTTTACTCTAAAGACCATTTAAAGATAACATATTTAAATTGAATTATTTCAAACAGAAAGTGATATAACCTCTTCTTACACTAATATAACACCAGCATTAGTGGAAAAAAATAACAAGCAAAGAAAACTAAAGATCTGAGACGATTTTCACAAAATGAGAGGCAACCCAAGATTAATAGACCCAGTCCTTTAACTGCGTCATGTGGGTGCTCACTGAAGAATGACTGTGCGCCTAACACCGCACTTTGCATGCATCCTTGAGAGAAACCCTCCATCAAGTATGAATCAGTCTGCTGAGTCAGCATGCTGTTGTGGTTTAAGTATCATTCTAAATGCAAAACAGGTACCAATCTGTGTCTGGTAAACAGTATATATATAAGCATAAGTCCTGGTTCGCACTGACAGTTCTTGGGTACATAGTCAGAATTCCTGACAACTCATATATCAGTGCAGAGTGCTTGGCCGATACTAGTTGTCCTCTCTACTTAATGCCTTCTCTTGCTCCCTTCACATTAGTAGCTTGAGTTTTGTCTCCCCTTATTTACCTCTAATTTATTCCTAACCCCCCCTGCCAGTTTGCATTCTTCCCACACTATTCCACCGAAACTGCTCTTCCCAAGGTCACCAATGATCTTGTTTTTGCTAAAACCACTGAATACTTCCCAGTTTTTCATTTTCCCTCACATCAACTAGTGCTGCCTTTGACACTCTTACCTCCTCCCACTTTCATGAAATGCTATTTTCTCCAAACTCTAACTACTTTTAGCTTTTTGTTTGCTTATTTGGGCTGCCTTTGTTATCTTTGCCTTTTCTAAATGTTATTTTTCAAAGACCTGACCTTAGTTCTTTTCTATTTTCTATTTTTTCTTTTTATATTGCTGAGATATATCATTTATTTCCATAGATTTATTATATTCTTATGATTCCTCGGGCAGCTTTTATTTTTTTAAAGATTCTATTTATTTTTAGAGGGGAAAGGAGAGAGGGAGAGAAACAAAATGTCAATATGTGGTTGCCTCTCGCATGCCCCCACTGGGGACTTGGCCTACAACTCAGACATGGGCCCTGACTGGGAATTGAACCAGTGACTCCTTGCTTTGCAGGCCAGCACTCAATCCTCTGAGCCACACCAGCCCTGACTTGTCTACTCCCATTCCATCCACTGAAAAGCAAAAGGATATTTTTCAAAAAAAATACAAATATATGTGTGTTATTCCTTTTATAAAACTAAAATTCTCTAGTGACTTCCTCCTTCATACAGGTAGCAACACAAATTTCATGCTAAGGCTTTAAAAGTTTACCTATGCAATATTTTCTTTCCTCCCTACTGACTTCTCCAGCCTCATCTTTCCCCTTGCCATCTTGTTCCCAACCTTTGTCACTTAACTGAAAGCTTTCGTCATACTGACTTTTTTGTGTATTGGTCAACACGGTTTCCTGTCCCTTATCTCTGAGTGTTTGTATATGCAAACTGAAACACTGTGTCATTTTACTTGGCCATATTCTACTCGGTAGTTTTTTTGTTTGTTTGTTTTTTAGTTCAATCTCAGCTTAGAAGGCACTCCTCTTAGAAATCGTCCCTTAATGTTGTCGACTAGATTATTAATCAACTTATTGTGAATCCCATAGCTCCTTATACTCACTCTTAAGTTACTATTTGCTTCCTTCCCTGAAGTGTGACTCTGAAGGCTGGTGCTGGTTCATATTTATTATAATTTTCCTTAGAGTGTCTTGAATAAAATTGCTGTTAAATAAATATTTGTGATATGAGTTAAAAACCATGACCACTAACAACTACTACAAAAACCTGAGTCCAGGTTCTGTAATAACAGTCTTAATATATTAAGATATAGTCTTGAACTAATATAGTATTATGTCACAATTATAGATAAAAATCAATCTTTGCAGCAGGCCAAAAGGTCTTATTATGGCCATTCAAGATGTGAGTGTAGACGTGGTACTGACATCACAGAAACATATGGTTTACAGTTGTGAAAATGCATATGCTTTCAATGAATATGTACAATACAAGAAATATAAGAAAATACAAATAATAATGAAGGTTTCAGTCTCACCTAACAGTCTAAGTGTAGGGAGTTTTCAGGTTTGGCTCAAAGACCTGAATTATTTCCTGCTCTCCTGACTCCTATGCGAATTGGTATGGCCTTCTGACCCTTAAGGTTGCCAAGGCATCTGCAGCAGTTCCTCTAAAGGGATTTCATCATCTCTGTGTCTATTTTAGGAAAAAGAAATCTCAACAACTCTAATCTCATTCCAGCAGGTTTCCATTCATACCTTGTAAGCAAAGATTAGGTCCCAGTTCTACTGCTAAATCTCTGGCAAGGGAGATGGGGTTAAAAGGATAGCCTAAATTGATAGCGGAGAAATAGAAAATAAATGTCAAAGAGTCAACCGCCATGACCAATCAAAACCAAAGATCAACAGAGTTACCACTGTTTCAGTTCTAAAATCAATACTGTGTGTAGGATGCTTCTTTAGTACACAAATAACTATCATAGATGGAACAGGGGGTTGACAGCTCTTACACAGTCAATTAAAATGTTAGAATTGTAAGCAGAGTTCCTGACTAAACAATTTAAAAACCATTTCAAGTTCAACTTATAAGAGAATAAAACCTCACTGCTAGAGATTTCAGAATTGGGCTCTTTAGTACGAGCAAAAATATTTTGCAGCTGCGAGTCTAAGAAATAGTCACTCATGATTATCCTGGCAAATAATTGCTAGGGAGGGTTTCAAAAAATCTCACCTGAATTTGTATAGCTGGGATAAGCTTTATCTTAAATAAGATAAGAATGTTGAATGTCCCATTAGCCTAGCCCTTTTAAAAAATTATATAATTTGACAGAAAGAGTAGACACAATATGGTTACATAGTTTAATATAAACATGATAGGGATATAGAAAATACACTATACACACATACTCACATGCACAAAATAACAACTTATTATTTAAGAAAAGAGTATGGATAAAAGATCTGGAGATAGATGACCAACTTTTAGTTTGTTTCATTCTCTAGCAATGTGACCTTCCTAACTAATAGTAGGTTTTCTTATCAATGATTTTGTTATAATAAATCATTTTCAATTCTTAGGACTGTTGTGAGGTTAAGGTGAAAATGCCTGTAAAATGCTTAACATAGTGCCTCGCATATTGTAAATACTATATAAATATTAGCTATAATAATAACATTGAACATAAAATAGCATTAATGTTATAAATAATACTCTTATTTTAAATAATAATAGCCAGACTTTTTACAATACTATTTATTTCTCATGCAACTATTTTAAAATTATTGATTAAAAATTTTTTTTAATTAGCTTTTATAAGCAGACAAAAACCGCAGCTACAGTAAGTTCATTTTCTTGCTCTTATTCATATCTTTGTGGAAATTAAATTGAAAAGGTACATCATGCAGAAGGCTATACATGCATCAGGAGAAAAACTAATCTTGATTTAAGTTTTCTGAGGTTCACAATCCATTTATAATAAAATAAAGTTTCATAAAAATATAAATCAGGAGATATGACAATGGGGAAGATAGAAAACAAGATACTATAAGAACAAATTGGAAAGTGACATCATAAAATTAACTGTTAAAGTGAAAACTGTGATCCAAAAATGGTGCACAAGTGGGCACCACTTGTGATAAGGCCCATGATACCACACCTAGATTTAATACCTGACCTAATTGCTCTTTCAAGCTCTCCCAGAAACATAGTCTTAATCAACTAGTCTAGAATTTTCTCATCAAGACTAGTGAGGTCATCTGTCACATGGGCGCTTTTTATACCCCACGGGGGGAAAAAATGTAATTTGTGTGATTAAAAAAAAACACAAACAAACTAAAAACCTAGCCATTCCCTTATCCCCAAAAGATGTCTTGAATGAAAAACAATCCTTCCTTTTCTTTTGTTAATAGCTCCCTTACTTTATCCTTCATCCTATAATAACCTATTTTGCACAATTCTGAGCGCCCTTTTGCTAGTTCGAGAATTGCTTAATAAAACCAATTAAGTCTTCAGATTTACTTGGTTGAATATTGTTTTTTAACAATTGTAACAGTTAATCCATAAATAATTTGATGTTGCTGTCTTAAAGGACAAGACATTTGTATTTCTATATTTTATAAGGCCAGCCTACTTTACACCATTAAGTGGTTATAACATCTAGGTGGTTCTTAATAGTGTTTTATCATGTGGCCACAAATAGTACTTTTGTAATTTTTTATTTCTTCATAAATGAAAATTTGCTCCATATCCTACTGTTTTCTTCCTCTGCATTCGGGGCATGGCATCTTGTATAAGTGAGTTTAAAATATGCATTTTGTGCTTGTAGAATCATTTGAAATATATAGAATTATTTTGCAAAATTGAGATTGTTTTTAGTTAGCATTTATCACAAAATTATATTTAGGCAATAATAATGTATAAGTGACACAGAAATTAGTCATTTCTCTTTACATTTTTAAAAGCTCTATGAATCCATGATAAAATTAGAAAGTTGTTATTAAAATGCATTAGTGGCTTTTCCTCTCCAATAACATCCCAATTAAGGGGCCTGCATCCTAAATGTTACAGTTGGCAGGCCTCACCTTCTGCCAGCACATTGTATAATCAAATCATACAAAAGACTAAAAACATACAGGATTCTTTGAGCTGCCTGCAAAGAATGATATATGATTGAAAAAATTTAGTTGCCTTGAGTGTTACCTTGTCCTATTTTTAAAATTTCCATAGTTCTCTTATTTATTATGCTCCAGTATTTGATGCTTTTTATTACAGTCTTCAAGTTTACCAAAACATAAAAAAAAAGAAAGTCACGACAGTGTCTCCGTGTGCACATGCACCCTACACTGTTATTGAGTTTATCTGAATTCAGCTTACACAATTTCAGGGTCAGCAGGTGCAAAGTTGCTGCTGAAGGGACAGCTCTAATGTACTAGAAAACCTGGATAGCACAGATATAAATTTGTATAAAGTAGATTTAAATTTGTATTGTATGCCATTTTCAAATTGTTATGTTTTTTTATTCAGTAATCAATATTCCATCCAGCACAATAATAAAACATAGAATTATTTATAGTTACAATTAAGGTGTACTTCTCAGTCACAAGGGGAATGAAAAAGTTACTGGAGAGGTGATGTGATTTAATGAAAAGACCATTGAGCAAGCTGCAAAGGCTCTCAAATGAGATCATAAATGTGAAAGTCACTGAAAAAATAAGATGAAGTATTATGCAAACAGAGTATTAATGTTAGGAATCTAAAATGTTCAATTCTAGCAAACCCCCTGTGCTCTGAGGTTAGGAGAATGATATTAAAAATTGTTTAATACAAACAGAAATATATGGAACCATGGGACACTCTAAGACCCATGTTTCAACTTCAAACTTGGAATTTATTGTTTTTGTGATCTTAAAGGTTGACCCTTAACATCCTTTCCACACACGATATTTTAACTTTGTTTTCGTATGGTGGTATTCTACTGATGCTCTTGTCTTTTTCCCTTAGAAAATGTTTCTCAGCAACTGCATTATTAAAACTGGACATGTTCCAAAAGAGTCGTCTGAAACCATGGCAAACTTTCATTCAATCTCAGTGGAATAACTGCAAGGTAATTGTTCCACAGTCATCACTTTCCGGATGTCTCAATAAATCGGGCTTTGATGAAATTTGCTTTCATGGAAGCCTGTGAGGAAAGGAACATGACAAGATTTGCTGTAAAATGCCAAATTACACAGAAATTCCAGAGAGCCAGTGAAAGTCTTAAGAAGTTAATTTAAGAAAGCTATATCTCTTTTGTTTTTCTTCTATATTCTAAGGTAAAAAGGAACCATAAATTCTTCCACATTTTTTTATCTATCATAGATATGGACTCATAAATTTTTATTTTGTTCTAGAGCTTACACTTCATTACTGTGCTTAATTATTTTGGTCCTCACCTTTTCCCAGACTGGGTCAAGAGTCTGGGACAGACCTGTCCTGCCCATGTGGGAAAGGTGGCCAAAATCAGCAGTGAGGGATTCAGTGGCAGTTGATGCGGGCTGTCCCAGGTCCTAGACCTGCTTGGCTGCTGTCTGTGGGAAAGCACTTTATAAAGTGTCACCCAAATGCCAAGAAAACCTCCTTTGGCTCTAATTGCATGTGGTTAACGATATGTCAAAGTGGTCTGGTCAGGCAATGTTGACAAGCCCTTTGCTTCAGTAATTGTCTGGCTTGGTCCCACCAAGAGTGGTCTTGGTGGGACCAAGCCACTCTTCCTGAGCCTCACCTGTAGCTGCTTGACTAGCCCAGTCATCAGCATCACCCAAGATTAAGGAAGAGATCATTTGTTTTACCTACAGTGGCCTCCCAATGTCTCAGAACTTATCCCCACTCCACTGCCACCTTCTTTTTACTATATCATCAAATCACCCTGTGTGAAAAAGGTGAAGGGATGGAGAAACAGTTTGGCAGTTACAAAACAGTAATGGGGGTGAAAAGTACAGCATAAGGAATATAGTCAATAATATTGTAATAACACTGTATGGTGCCCGCTAGGTACTGGAAATATTGGGGGGACATTTTGTAAAGTATATGACTGTCTAACCACTATGCCGTACACCTGAAACTAACACAAACTAATATTGAATGTAAACTGTAATTTAAAAGAATTAAAAAAGAAATCAGCCAGGTATCTCCTTGGTCTGGACCTTTTACACAGCTTCCTGAGACCTGGCCAAGAACTTTTAAGGGCCACTTAATGAAATCTGACTTTTTCCCAGGACCTCAGCCACAAATACACCAAGCTCCCCTTTATGCTGTGAACAGAATTGGTCAGAGCGATGTACATTCAGTCCAACATAAGGGAACATATGGCAAAACCCCCTAGCCACAGGATCCTGCACGATTAATGCACAGAAACACTGTCCGGCCTTTCAGCTGTTTTTACCAAACACCAATGCTGCTTCAGGTTCAGCCTTTAACTTGAAATCGCCTCATTTCTCATATTTGCATGACTGAGTGACGTACTGATAGTTCTCTCAGACTACCGAATTTTAATGCTTCATCCCCATGTACAACGGGCAGAGACCTTACACAAGTATCCTCTTCATTGTTTCTCCCACTGAATATTCCACATATACTGGCTCCTTTTCTCATCTTGTAGTTTTATATATCTGGATGCTTCACTTTAGACTAGAAATATCAATAGCCTTCACCAATTTGGTTTGGTTTTCAAAGAAATTACTTTATAGTAACATATTATGGTTTTTCATGACATATTAATAGAAAGGATAAAAGAGAAGAAAATGTAGGGGAGAGAGGCTGCTGAAAGACTAGCTGTGCCGTTCAGCCCCATCTGTGCAAAGCCGTTCGGCATTGGCTTGTGAAGGCATTAACCTCCACTTGCCACCTCCACACCTCCACACACAGCCCAGCTCCTTAAGGGCTCTGTTACCTCCTCAGAATGTCCCCTTCTCCTGGGTCTAGCTGCTACAGGGGCCCAGAAGGAGGAGACCACATGGGTAGTTTGCCTTATTAAGCAGACTAACAACAATAGTGACTGAAGTTAATATTAGCAGGTGATTCTTAACTGCCATCCTCTTGATAAAGGGCTGAAAATAGGGGTCTCTAGCCTAAAATGTCTAATGAAAGTCTAACACCTCAGAATGTTGTCCCAGCTCAACGAACCTGCAATAATGACATGTGGCTACAGTTTTTACCAGTTAAGAGGTTAGGAGAAGGCACCTGGACATCTTTCTGACTCCAATTTTTACTTTCTCTTGGTTACCAATTCACCTTTCTCATTCGAAATTGGCTCTTCCCCTGTGAGCCCTGCCACTTGCAAGTTTGGACAGATTTGTAGAAAGTTCTACAAACAGTTGAGCAGTGGTATTAAAGGTCTCAGAATATTCTGTGATTGTTCCCTGGGGTAGACACACCCTCAGGTGACCTTCAGTGAATCACATTCTTTCACATTTTTTTCCCCTCGAGTATGGACAGAACCTGTGACTTACTTATAGCCAAGAGAATACGGCAAATGATGAGATGTCACTGCCATGGTTGTATAAAACTCCATGTTAGCAGATTCAAGCAAGGGGCTTTCCTGCTGGGTTTGAGAAGTAGGCTGCCACATTGGGAGAGGACCCGTGAGAGAGGGATCCTCCTGTCGAGAAACTGAGGCAGCCTGTAGGAGCCGGAAGCAGCCCCCAGCTGACAGCCAGCAAGAGAGGGACTCCAGTTTTACAGCCACAAGGAACAGAATTCTGTCAACAAGCACTGGGGCATAAAAGAGCACCTGAACTCCAGAAAGAAACACAGCTGAACAAACACCTTTATTGCAGCCTCTTGAGGCTCTGAGCAAAAAAATCTATGTAAACTATGCCTATATCACTGAGCTATCGAAACTGGGAGATAATGTTTATTGTTTTAGGTATCTAAATGTGTGATGATTTTTTAGAGAGCAAGAGAAGACTAAGACTTCCTCTGTGCAGTGAGAAGAGCCAGGAGAAGAAAAGAGGGGCCAGAGTCTCTCCTAGCTCCTGTGACTCCTAAGTCCAGCTCTCTAGGCCCCTGCAGTCTTCAAGGGCCCGACGCGATTCCAGCAGGTAGCACTGATGTTAGAGTCTTTTATTGTTTTTCTCATAAAGACAAAGAGGTCAAAAAAAAATTTTTTTTAATGAGAGAAGAGCTGCTGAATAATCAGAAGAACAATGTCTTGTATAAAGGTTGCTCACATACACACAAGCAGGAGATGCTATGTATCACCTCGTTAACATAGCGCTGCCATCCAGTACACAGTGGATAAAAGCTGAATCTTATTATAGTGACTAACCTGCAAACTCCATGCTCCAGCGCGCTGCTCCCAAACTCACCTCTGGGTCTTGATACATGTTCCCTCTGTGGTGTCCATTCCTTTCCATATTTTACATCTTAGTTCAAATGTCATTACAGGTAGGGGAAAGACACATCCTGTCCTTCTGGAATGACTTGCTTGTTTACTACGGTTCACTGACCATTCTCCAGACATGTTCATGCCACCCAGACTGGGGAAGATGGTAATGCCACAGCAGCCTAGGAACAGTGCAGGGTACCCTCATACCCTCAAAATGAAAACCGTTCTTACCAGGAGGTAGACAGGAGTTAACAGAGGAATGAATTTCATTGCCACCTTGTGAAAGAGACCTCAGATCTTCTAGTTCTGGCTCTCCAATTACCAGACCCAAATTAAGCCGTAACAGAGAAATCTTTTCAGACTATGGCTCTCCAAAGGGATCTAAATTGGAGGTCTCTCACCACATATTCATTTAATCAACATTTAATGAGCTTCTACTCCTTGCCAGCACTGCTGACACAGCAGTGGATATAAAATCCAAAAACACAGGGAGCTTTGAGTCTAATGGGAGATACAGAGAAGGGAATGACAGTTAAAATACATAAGAGAAATGCAGGTGCTGTCTGAGCACAAGAGAGGGACACATCACCATTCCAAGATGGTCTGGGATGCAATCCCCAGACCCCACCCATAAGGACATTTGCACTGAGGTGCGAAAGATGAAAAGGAATGGACACCCCAGAGGGAACGTGTATCAAGACCCAGAGGTGAGTTTGGGAGCAGCGGGCTAGAGCATGGAGTTTGCAGGTTAGTCATAATAATAAGATTCAGCTTTTTTCCAGCATGTAATGGGTGACTGCCTTGTGCTAATTAGGTGGTATATAGCACCTCCTTTGGTCCTCAAAGCATTCCTAGGTCGAGTCAGCTGAGACACAGCCTTGCTGATGGTGAGACCACTGGTAAGTGTTGAAACCAGGAATTAATGCCCAGCTGACTGGCTACAGGACCCACAATCTTACCACCTATTCCCATGCTCCACTCTATAACACAAATGAATAAACCACATTTTATGGCTTTGTGTCAGGCCTTCATCCTTCAACGATAGAGCCACTAACCCAATCCAAAGGTCCAAATCCACCACGGATTCTGGAACATGTCTGAACTCAGCATCTCTGTCCAGTTCCTGAGTCCCTGTCAATAACTGGGGCCCAGTCAGACTGCTCCCAGTTACCAGGTCCCTTGGTAGCAAACCAGGTTTTTACAGCGAGGCTTTGCCCCCATAGACCTCCTGGAAACTAAAATCTTGTGTCTGAATCTAGTCCCATTGCCTAGATCCTTCTTCGCAGACCTCAGCCACTGTCCTTTGCCCCCTGTTTTAGCCTTCTTCCTGTTTGGGCTCCAGGAGTACCCTTAGATTGTTTTTAGGTAGCTGTGCCTTTCTCTGGGGCCTAATCCTCCTCTGTATGGTCTGACTATAAACCATTGCTGAGGTCACATGGAAGTGGCCATAATTTTCTCAAAAAAGAGTACTGTGGACACTTTTCCAATTACAAAACTCCTCTTTGACTTCACTGTTCTCTAATTCCATGGCACATCACACTCCTCCTTCCATGTCAGCTGCTAGGTTTAGCGATCAAAATCTGTTGCTTTGTTTTTCAGACTATTTTGAAAAGAGGAGGGATATAATTTCCCTCTTGACTAGACTAAAGATGTCTTGCCCTTTCCAACAAGAATAAAATGTTTTCTTCCTAAGCAAATGAGAACTCTCTTCTAAAGAATAATGCTATAATTATTGTGGAGTTACCAGGATAAATAACTCAATGAGCAGCCAACTTTGAAAACCTACTTTTCTACCAATACATGCTTATTTTTATTTTTCTCTTTTTTCTTTTTTAGTTTTAATTTTCAAAGGAGAAACCACTGTAGTATGAAGAGATTTACAAATGACTAAAATATACAAGTTTTGACGGAATTAGCAAACAACTTGAAATGGGGTTGCTTTTTTCCTTTTATAAATGCCAAGTTTTCTTAACAAATAAAATATAGTGCTCTTAAACATGTGTAACAATGAAAACATTAAAGAAAAGCAATCTTAACACGTACTACTATTATTATTATAACAGATTCCATTGCATCTAATTAACAGCCTTTGCCAACACATGCCGGTTCCCTTTCCTATCTTTAAGAAACAATTTCCCCTAAGAAATACTAGTAGTGTAACCCTTAAATAATTTTTATTTTTAAAGTTACAGCCTACAGAGGAACTAACACCTTGTCAGTCTAAAATAACAATGGCAACCATTTTCACATGCACTTCTCTTAGAGTAAGTCCCCTTGGCTGGTAGGAGAAGGTTAATGCTATAGAATCTTCTCTCCCACAGCCACGAATCCCATTCTATGATATGTCCTTGCTACCCTCATTCTCCCCACTCCTCCTCCCATCCCTACACTGGCAGTCACCTTTCCCACCCAAAAAGTGCAGTTCAGAGTAACCTTTACAGAAAATGGTTTTAATGGGTGTCCCAACATATACACTTTTTTAAAAGCCCCTTCTGAACACCAGAGATGATAAAAAAGAATTATGTTCTTGGATTTTTTAAGCCTTCACTGGGTCAAAAAGGTATGTTCTGAATATATGAGTTTTGTCTTGCCTTCTTTACTTTCATTTAGATCCTCTAAGATATAAAGGAGAACATCTCTATTTTCCCAAGCTGAGGATGATACAAGGGAAAGAGAAGCAAGCTGTTGACCCAGCTGGGCTCCGCTTCCATCCCCTTTCCCGGTCTGGGTTCTTTTGTAGGAACTAGTTATTGCTTCCATAACACTGCTACGGTTAATGTTCCACAAAGACTGTGAACCTGTTCACAGCCCACCTGCAACAACTCTGCTCTAGAAGACAAATGCGTGCATATTTTTATAATTCTATATGTATATACATTTATTTTGCGTTCCTTTTGAATGTTACAGTGTAGTATGCTCTCTAATTATGTAGATTTTTAACCCATATCTGCTGCATCTCTCTCTCTCTTTGGGTTTCAATGAATTCTGTCAAGGACTTAAGGTGTGGGGCCTTTTCTATTTAGCAGTGGGTACAGCAACGCCTCCTTAAATATTGAGTGGCCTTATGGAGTGTCCAAGTCTTAATGCCAGGATGCTTGTTTGTTTATTTGCTTACAAAAAAAGAATTGCTTACTATCTATAAAGATGCTTCTACATGATAAATCGAAACTGAATATTTTCATGAGAAAAAATTCACTGCTGAGTAAATAATACCCACAATTTTCTACATTTTTGGATATATTGCTGTTTTTTTATTTATTAAAAAATATTCATTGTTCAAGTACAGTTTTGTCTATTTTCCCCCACCACTCCCCCCTCTTCTCACCTCAACCCCACCCCGCCTTGGCTTTGTCCATGAGTCCCCCATATATGTTCCTTGACCACCCGTCCCATTTCCCCCCCCATATTCCCCTCCCCCATCTCCTCTGTTCACTGTCAGTTTGTTCTTCACATCAATGTCTCCAGTTACATTTAACTTGCTTGTTTGTTCTGTTGATTAGTCTCTACTTATAGGTGGAATCATATAATATTTGTCTTTTACCACCTGGCATATTTTACTTAGCATAATGCTCTCTAGATCCATCCATGCTGTTGCAAATGCTAGGTGGTCCTTCTTTCTTTCTGTTGCATAGTATTCCATTCTGTAAATGTATCACAGCTTTTTGATCCACTCATTTACTGTTGGGCACTTAGACTGCTTCCAGCACTTGGCTATTGTAAATTGTGCTGCTGTGACCATTTGGGTACATAGGTTCTTTTGAATTGGTGTTTCTGGGTATGATTGGTGTTAGGGTATGATTATACCCTAAAAATCCCATTTGATCATGGTCCAGCAGTGGAATGGCTGGGTCAAAAAGCAGTTCCATTTTTAGTTTTCTGAGGTAATTTCATACTGTTTTCCACAGTGGCTGTACCAGTCTGCATTCCCACCAACAGTGTACTAGGGTTCCCTTTTCTTCACAACCTTGCTAGCATTTATTGTTTGTGGATTTGGTTATGATGGCCATTCTGGCTGGTGTGAAGTAGTATCTCATTGTGGTTTTAATTTGCATCTCCCTGATAGCTAGTGATGCTGAGGATCCTTTCTTATGTCTCTGGGCCCTGTGTATGACCTTGGAGAGGTGTCTGTTCAGGTCTTTAACCCATTTCTTAACTAGGTTGTTTGTCTTCCTAGAGTGGAGTCGTGTGAGTTCTTTATATATTTTGGAGATCAAACCCTTGTCTGATGTATCATCAGTAAATATATTTTCCCATACTGTTGGTTCCCTTTTGATTTTGCTGATGTTTTCTTTAGCCATGCAGAAGCTTTTTAATTTGATGAAGTCCCATTTGTCTAATCTTTCCTTTACATCCCTTGCTCTAGAGGACATAGCAGTGAAAATATTGCTGTGTGGAATATCTGAGATTTTCATGCCTATGCTCTCCTCCAGGACTTGTATAGTTTTGTGACTTATATTTACGTCTTCTATCCACCTTGAGTTTATTTTTGTGTATGGTCTAAGTTGGCGGTTGAGTTTAATTTTTTTGCGTGTGCCTTTCCAGATATCCCAATACCATTTGTTGAAGAGGCTATTTTTACTCCATTTTATGCTTCTGCCCCCTTTGTCGATTATTAATTGATTACAGAGACATGGGTTTATTTCTGGGTTCTGTATTCTGCTCCATTGATCTATGTGTCTGTTCTTATGCCAGTACCAGACTGTTTTGATTACAGTAGCCTTATAGTATAGTTTGATATAGGTATTGTGATCCCTCCGACTTTATTCTTCTTTCTCAAAATTGTTGTGGCTATATGGTTCCATATAAATTTTTGAATTATTTTTTCTCCATCTGTGAAATATATCATTGGTATTTTAGTAGGCATTGTGTTGAATATGTACATTGCTTTGGGTATTATGACATTTTGATGATGTTAATTCTTCCAATCCATGAACATGGTAAATGCTTCCATTTATTTGTATCTTCCTTAATTTCTTCACCGTTGTGGAGTTTTCTGAGTAGAGATCTTTTATCTCCTTGATAAGGTTTATTCCTAGGTACTTTATTCTTTTGTTGTTGCTATAGTGAAAGGGACTTTTTTTCCAGATTTCTGATTCTGATATTTCATTGTTGGTGTACAAAAATGACTCTGATTTCTGAATATTGACTTCGTATCCCTCTGTTTTGCCAAATTCACTTATTAGGTCAAGTAGTTTTTTGGTAGAGTCTAATGGATTTTGTATGAACCCAATCATATCATCTGCAAACAATGACAATTTTATTTGCTCCTTTCCTACTTGGATGCCTTTTATTCCTTTTTCTTGTCTGATGCCTGTGGCTATGACCTCCAATACTATGTTGAATACAAGTGGTGAAAGTGGACACCCTTGTCTTGTTTCTGATCTTAGTGGGAAAGGTTTTAGTTGTTGCCCATTGAGTATCATGTTAGCTGTGGGTTTCTCATATATGGCCTTTATTATGTTGAGGTATGCTCCCTCTACTCCCATTTTGCTGAGCATTTTTATCATAAATGGATGCTGTACTTTGTCAAATGTTTTTTCTGCATCTTTTGATATGATCTTGTGATTTGAGTCTTTCCTTTTGTTTATATGATATATTACATTTATTGATTTGTGAATATTGTACCATCCTTGCACCCCTGGGATGAATCCCATTTGATCATGGTGTGTGATCTTTTTACTGTATTGCTGGATGCAGTTCGCCAATATTTTGTTGAGGGTTTTAGCATCTATGTTCATCAGCGATATTGTCCTGTAGTTTTCTTTCCTTGTGGTATCTTTATCTGGTGTTGGGATTAGGATGATTCTGGCTTCATAAACAGAGTTTGGGAGATTTCCCTCTTTTGGGGTTTTTTGGATTAGTCTGAGAAGGATAGGGGTTAGCACTCCCTTAAATGTTTTGTAGAATTCTCCTGGGAAACTGTCCAGTCTGGGGCTGGGAGACTTTTAATTACTGCTTCGATTTCCCCAGCTGTTATCAGTCTGTTCAGGCTTTCTGCCGCTTCACTCAGTTTTGGAACGTTATATTTTTCCAGGAATTTCTCTATTTCATCCAGGTTTTCAAATTTCTTGGCATATAGTTCTTTTTCAAATTTCTTGGCATATAGTTCTTTGAAGTAATTTCTTACAGTCCTTTGTATTTGTGTGGTATCAGTTGTGATCTCTCCTCTTTCATTTCCGATTGTAATTATTTGGGTCCTCTCCCTATTTTTCTTGATGAGTCTGCTTAAAGACTTGTCGACTTTGTTTATCTTTTCTAAGAACCAGCTCCTGGATTTATTGATCCTTTGAACTGTTCTCTTAGTCTGTATGTCATTTAATTCTGCTCTGATTTGGTTATTTCCTTCCTTCTAAGCACTCTGGGCTTTGTTTGTTGTTGATCCTCCAGTTCTTGTAGATGTTATGTTAGGTTGCTTATTCGGAATGTTTCTATGTTTCTCAGGTAGGCCTGTATTGCTATGAACTTCCCTCTCAGAACTGCCTTTGCTCTGTCCCATAAGTTTTGGACAGTTGTATATTCATTTTCATCTGTTTCCAGAAAGTTTTTGATTTCTTGCTTGACCTCATTATTAACCCATTCATTGTTTAATAGCACACCATTCAGTCTCCATGATTTTGAGTGTTTTTGTTTTTTTTCCTTGAGATTGGTTTCTAGTTTCAGGCCATTGTGGTCCAAGAAAAGACTTGATATGATTTCAATTTTCTTAAATTTGTTGAGGCTTGTTTTGTGTCCTATCATGTGGTCTGTCTTCGAAAATGTTTCATGTGCCTTTGAAAAGAATGTGTATTTTGCTTCTTTGGGATGAAAGTTCTATATATATCAGTTAAGTCCATGTGATCTAGGATATTGTTCAATGCCACAATATCCTTGTTGATATTTTGTTTCTGAGATCTATCCATTCTTGAGAGTGGGGTGTTAAAATCCCCTAGTATAAGTGTACTGCTGTCTATTTCTTGAAGTCCTCCAAGATTTTCCTTATATATTTGAGTGTTCCTATGTTGGGTGTATATATATTTACAATGTTTGTTTTCTTGATGGATTCTTCTTTTGAGTATTATGAAGTGTTCTTCTGTATCTCTTTTTATGGCCTTTGTTTTGAAGTGTATTTTGTCTGATGTAAGTATTGCTACCCTGGCATCATTTTTCTGTCCATTTACTTGGAATATTTTTTCCCAACCCTTCACTTTTAGTCTGTGTAAATCTTTTTTCCTGAGGTGGATCTCCTGTAGGCAGCATATATGTGGGTCATATTTTCTTATCCATTCAGCTACCCTATGTCTTTTGATTGGAGCACTTAATCCATTTAAGGTTATTATTGATAGGTACTTATTCCTTTTTCCCTCTTTGTACCTGTGTTCCTCCCTCTCTCTCTCTTTTTCTTCCTCTTCCTCTCTTTGTCTTTAAAATGTGGCCTTTTAATTATGATGTGTCTTGTAGTAGGTATCTTTGGGTTCATCTTGATTGGGACTCTCTGTGCTTCCTGAACTTGCATGGTATTTTCCCTCTCCAGGGTTGGGAAGTTTTCTGTCATTATTTTTTGAAACAGGTTTCTAACCCTTGCTCCTCTTCTTCTCCTGGTATTCCTATGATTCAAATGTTGTTGAGTTTCATGTTGCCTTGCATTTTCTTAAGGTACCTTCATTTTTTTTAGTCTTTTTCTCGTGCAGCTGCTCTACCTGGGTATTTCTTTCTACCTTATCTTCCAGCTAACTAATTCGGTCCTCTGCTTCATCCATCATGCTTGTATTTCCATTTAGTGTATTTTTTTTTTAATTTCAGAAACTATATTCTTCATTTTTTCCTGGTTCTTGTTTAACCAGAAAAGGCAAAACTATTTTCTTTTTCACACTGTTGTACTTCTCATTCAGTTCCTTGTAGTAGTCTGTGAGTTCCGTAAGCATCCTTATCACCATTATTTTGAATTATATTTCTGATTGTTTGTTTGCCTCCATTTCATTTAGCTCTTTTAGTGGGAAGTCTTCTATTCCTTTTGATTACTGGTTCTTTCTTTGTATCCCCATTTTCTGAGACTCTTTTCATTTGGTTCTGTTTTTTCTGATGCTCTGCTTTGCCAGCTATCTTAGTAGTGTGAACTTCTATGGTAGGAGTTCTGTGGGACTCAGTGGTGTCCTTGTCTGGATTTGCCCTTGCTCTAGGTTTGCCCTTTCTTCCATTTGTGTGGTGTCTCTTCTTGCACTTAGGCTTTTCCTGTTGGTGGCTCCTTTGTTAGTGGGCTGTCTTCTCCACCTATTTTCTATTGTCCTCTGCAATCTTTGGCTTCCAAATTTCAAGTAAGCTGGAATTTTGTTGGCTGATCACTCAGTTCTTCAGAAGATCAGCTGGGTGTACCAGTTGGGTGCACGAGCAAGAGAGTTTGCTCCCACCTACTTCGCCATCTTCTGACCTCCTAAGTCAAGCTCTTGAGCGGGAATATCTATCATTCATTGTTCAGGGAACCAGAGAGCAGGATTTAGCCTTACATCTCTTTAAGATGGTTACCTCTTCCATATCACATTCAAATAGGAGCAGATGTCGTCATTGGTTCTCCCTCATGGTCACTGGTCCCTTTTTCACTACTGCAGCTATTTTGCCAAACTTATTTCTTGATTGGGAGTGTGCCAGTCAGCTTGGGCTCCATCAAAGGTGGGGGCAGAGTGGGCTAGAAATGACTGGGGAGAGATTGATAGCTGTCTTTTTAAATATAACTACTAGATACTTAATATATAGTTACTATAAATATGGTTGGTGCAAGTTACAAAGACCAATTTAAAGGATAAATAATACTTAATATTTTACTCATCTATCCATCAAGTGAAGTTTTTCCATTTATGAAGGAGTCAACATTTGACAGTTCTGTCTAGCAGGTCTTTATTTCTTTGCAGTTCTGAATTGCTTGAGCATGACTTCAATTCTTAACAATCAATTTCCTGCCAGACTCCTTTCAGTCTAGCATCTAAAACTACTTTCTTTAAGCCACCAGTGACCTTACCTTCGATTTAAAGTATAGTTTTCTCTGTTACTACATTCTGAGTCTTTCTGCTTGGCCACCACATTCTCAATTACACTCTTTCTGTTTTCAGTAACATCAGTTCTGCCTATTACGAGTCATGTATGTGTTTGCTCAGTTTCTGTGCCCTTTGCTGAGTCTACACCTCTTCATTTTCTTCAACTATCTCTGTGGTCCAAAGGTCCCCTGTTATATTTGTATCAAAAGTTACCAGTAGCTACTGATAGTATTTTTGTTGTTTGGCAAATAACTCAACATGCACTATAACTATAATCTTACTTGATATACTTTGTGTTATAATTAGTTATGGAACCATCTACATATTAGTGACAAGGAGGCTGTAGAGACAGACACATATTTAATACTCTAAAAGAGTATTTTCTTTCTATAAGTAAGATTCACTAGCATCACAGTGTTTTTATTTTTCCCTGGTGCAAATACATTTTTTTTCCTGCTAGTTTCTATATACTTGTACCATGTATTTAGCTGCTATCTTTACTCTAAGATGTCTTGCTAGATACCGAAGGTTCAGTGGTGGACTCAAAACAGACTCTGCCATTACTTTCACAAAGTTCAAAGTTGAGTGATAAAGGTTGAAAATAATAATTTAATCAACCAAGAAATCCTGCAGCTGTAACTCTTGCAATGTAAAATATTATTTTAAGAGCCTGTAGTTCGAAGATTTGGTCTTCAAGGATTTGGCCAAGTAGGTCAAGGAGGACTTCCTTAAGGATGCACTTCTTTTACTGAAATTTCAATGATAAGTAGGAGTTAAGTCTGTGAAGAATGTTGAAAGGAACCTGCTAACAATGAATGGCATGAGCTGAGTTCAATGGTGGGATAGAGAGGACCTTGTAAGAAACATGAAAACGATGTGAATGTTGCTGGAATGCACAAACCATTTTGCCTTTTTAAACTACATTGTTTTTTCATTATCCTACAAGGAGCAGAAAGCTATTGAAAAATTGTAGTGTCAAGGGGGTGAAGAGCGGCTATGAGGGAGGAAAAAGTCATGCAATGTTCAGGATTGTTTTTTCCTGCACAAAAGTTTGAATGGATTTCCTACTCTTCGCAATGTCTTTTCCTTTTGGATATAAAGCAAGGAGGCAGTTCTAATAGTTTATATTTAGTTCTCCTCCTGAATCAATAACCTCACATTCTGAATATCCTTTGCTTGTTAGGTCTCCTGTTCATAACCTTTAAATAGTAGAATCCTCTATAGCTTCTTCTTCAGCCAATGTGCTTCAGTGAGATTGTGTTTGCATGTCAACAATTTCAAGATGGTTACTAAATGTCTCAACTCCAACATTGTATATCCAACAGCTATAAAGTATATCTCCTTTGCTCTTTAATGATATCTACTGCACCTTTTTCCAGGTCATGAGTATTTAAAGAAGAAGCAAGCAGAAGCTTGGACTTCAAGAGAATAAAATATTCTCTATAATTAGGTATTATGTTTCCTGTGCTTACTATCACAATCCTGTATAACAGCGAATTTTTTTGTCATGGTTGTTTTTCACTTTCCCTAAAATGTTTACTTTCTGGTGGTAATCGCGACCTCTCCAAAGCCTCACAGCTCCTGCTTATTTCTTACCCTCAAAATCATTTCTCTTTCCAAAGTTATCACTAGCATCCCATTATGAGATATTACTCTGATTGTTAATACTAAAGATCTAGGCAAGCAGGAAGGAGCTCTACTAGAAACAGGCAAGCGGTTGTCTTGTCTTTCCTGGGGTGAGCTGTTCCATTGTCTCTTGTGTGTTGTCATGCCGCCCATATTCTTGATGCAACATCAACACCACACTTATCTCTGTATCTCCACCAACTACCAGAGTGCCTATAGCATTGTAGGTGTGGGAGACTGTAAATAAAGCCTCATTAATTATGTATTCGTTGGATGCCATCTCTTTCTCCATAGTGGAGAATAAACTCATCATTATTGTATAAATGAAAACATTTAGGATAACAGTTTTGGGGACAGCCTTGTGAAACTAGTTAGTTTGTGGTCTTCACTAATGCTCAGTACCTCTTTTTCTCTTCCCTCATTATTATTTGTGTTTACTATAAATCACATGCCACCTAAATCATGACACGAAAGGAATAGGATGATACTTCATTTTTTTTCTCTTAAGATAAATTTTGAATAAATAGTTTTTATATAATGTTGCTCAAGTAAATTTAAAGATAGCTGCAATGAATTGAGTCATTTGATAAGAAGGAAGATCGTTCCTCTGAACTTTCCACCTGACATTAGCCCAGCATTGCAACACTAGGTCATTTGGAATCAGATGTTTACTATTCTTAGCTGATGTCTGGTCAAGATCATCAAGAGTAAAAAATTACTGACTCAAGGGCTCTTCTACAAATTCTAATATTCTCACTTCTATCATGTGTTGCCCTCATCCATATTATTGCATAATTAGTTATCCCATTGGATATCACCCATTATTTAAAATAAATTAATAGAATGGGGAGTCTAATAATGCCATCTGAAATCTAATGAAGTGGGTTCTCAGGGTCTTTCTGCTCCTTTGATATAGCGGGACTGCTTTAAATAGTCCCAGTTAACCTTGCTGTTTCCTTTAGGAACGCATTCCACATTTACTCAAAACTGCAATGTTCTAGCTCAGCACAGGCTTTCCAAAGTATTTCAATTTAGAAAAACTCAATTTAACCCTCCAGCCAAGGCTTATAGTTATAACCACGTTGCCCCTACTGTTTTTTATAACCAGTATCTGTTCTGATACTTTAGTGCTAAATTTTAATCCCTCCTAATACCTGCCTCCAGTCACAGCAAACACTTACCTGAACACACTAGTTTATTTTCCTTCCATTTTGACTTTGTACATACTGGAGGCCCTCATGTCTGAAATATCCATTGCTGGTCTCATCTTGGAAACTCCTCTACTCATTTTTTAAAACTCCACTAAATGACAACTTATTTCAGAAAACAAAATTTTTGTTTGCAGGTAGAATAAGTTGCCCCTTTTCTATGTTCCTTCAGCACTCTGTGCATACATGTAATATAAAACTTATCATAACATATTATAAAATTATATGTTTAACTTTGTGTTGACCTCTAGATCATGAGTCCTTTGAGCTCAGCAGTGGTGATTTATTCATTGTTAGCATGTCACAGGTGCTCACTAATTGTGTGCTTATCCTTTCAATAATTTGTGGAATGAATCAGAGCAATTAGAAGTTAAGAAAAAATAAGTTAGTGAAATTATAGGATTGTTATTTTATGTTTTACACATACCTTAACGCCTTGATTTTATAAATTATAAACTGTGGGTTAGAGGATTGTTTTATCTTTTTGTGTGTGTTTGTCTGTTTCTCTTGATGTAAGGTTGAGCACACGTTAGATGCTCCACTAAAATAAAACAGAACAGATTTTAAAAATCACAACAGTCTTTTTTTGCCTTTCAGAATATGTTAGGGATACAGAACAGCATGAGTTAGAGAAGGACTTTAGCCTAATTTTATCACCACTTCATCACCCATGTAAGACAATGAGCAGCTATCAGAAAGCAGGAGGGTGTTGACCTCTGCATATATCGGAAAACACAGAACCTTTTATAACTAAAAGTTTCAAATGCTCATCAACTCATAAAATAATAGAATATAAGATAAAGGTAAATAGAGTAAAATGTAAAAGGGAAAACTATTAGACTTCCCATTTGTATTACTGACATATGATTTTAAAGCTGGGAAACACTCCTAAAGTTATTAAATCTAGTTTTTAATTAATTTATTTTAATATTTAAAATGCTAAATCTAAGACATATCAGAAATTTTATATGCAGTAACGGATAGGGCTATAGCTAGTACTAAAACTCCTGAAATCAATAACAAGTTTTAAAGAGTAATTAGTATGATCATTGCCTACAGGTTTTGTGTTTGTAGTATAACAGAGTTTTGTTTTGTTTTGTTTGTAAATATTGGTTTTTAATGAAACACCTGAATTAAAACACACACACAATACAAAGTAAGCAAGTCAGTACAGTGAAAACACTAAAAGGAGGTAGCACTGATTAAGCTCATAGTGTATGTCAGACACTGTTCTCAGTGCTGAGACTAGCTCACAAAATATTCCCAACAACCTTATGAGGCGGGTACTTTTATTTCCCCCTGTTTTGATAGGAATATACAAGGCCCGACTGGGGTACAGCAAGGACTTACATGCAAGTAGTCTGTTCTCAGAAACCATATGCTTACCACAGTGCATGCAAACAAACAGAGAAACAAACAAAAAACACCTTTGAGAACATCTGCTGTTTATTGCTCTGCTGAACAGGACTGTTTGCTCATCCAATCACTCTCTATGCACTTAAATTAAAAGTGGGAAAAGTTGCTGGAACTTAACTTCGCACCATGCTTGTCAATCACAACAGATTTTGTCATATTCTACCCCACGTTATAAATTTTACCCAGCTCAATAGCTCATCTGACTGACTGCTGTAACAATATGTACACCCTGTTTTAGTAAAAGTGCATCTTTCACGTCGATTCATGTGCTGTGGTTTACCTCTGAGTTTTACAGTGTGCCACGGCGAAAGGGGAAAGACCACTATGACCAAGGCTGTTTTTATGTTGTGCTCAGTACCTTGCACTTAACGTCAGAATTACAGAACAAACAGCCAATCCTCTGCTTTTAGTGGATCTTGCATTTGAAAACCACACATTGATGTCAGTTTATATTTTATTCATCACAAATATTATCAAAATTAATTCTGAAATATTATTAGGTAAAAGTAGCTAAATTCAAGGCCTAGTATCTTATAAAACTTTTTGGTAAAATATCCATGGCTTAATACTCCTTGAATTTAGCTAATTTATACTCTTAATTATTGTATTCTAATTTTACTCTTCCATTTAGCACGTTTAAAATACCCATTAGTAAAAGGTCTAAATTCAGGGATATAATTTTATTATTTTTCAGTATCAGGGATATAATTATATTATTATATAATGTTATAAGAGTAAATTTGTGTTAAGTCAACTACGTGCAGGCAACTTCGGATTCTTAAGTAATTTATATGTATGTCACCAGATAGATTCCTTAGTAACTAATTAAATGATACCATCTAAAATAGTTTATCCTCAACTGATAGGTTCTATGTACAGACTGATTTTCACTGAGGAGGTTAGATTTCAGGCTTCTTCTTCTGTTTCTTCTTTTATATCACTGGACATTCATAAATAAATTCAATGGGTAGTAAATATTATTTCAACTCTCTTAGAACTAATATTAATATATGCCAAATTACTGAAAAAAATGAATGTTATACTTCACATTATTTCTTGTTTGCTTCTTTCAAATATAAACACCTGTCATTCAGAAGATATTAACTTTTAAAAAGAAAAATATAAAATTAATCTATTTCTCAGTTTCCTGTATATGCTACCTAAAGCATATCTAAGCCAAACAATTTTAAATTCAATGCATTATGACCATCAATGACTTTATGATAAAATAGGATAAATATATAACTAGATTGCTTGAATGTACACTACAAATAAATATCACTTTGTCCAAAAATGTTTTTTGGGAATCCATTGTAATTTAAGCATTTCATTTTTTGTAAAGTTGCAGTGATCATATTCAGAACCAAATATGGGTTATAAATTAATTGCTAGACATTCATCGCAATACCTAAATGTATTTACAAATCTATGAAACCTGATACATAGAAAAAGAGAAATAGAAATAATTCCATCCCTCAACCTGTTTCCTATTTCTTAGTAAGTTCTCTGTTTTATTAAGCTATTCCTTGAAATATATTCTGTATTTTCCATAATTTAAAGAGCTTGCCACATAGAAAAAGAGCCAGGATCTTTTATATTATTGGGTTAGAAATAGTCAATAAATACAAGCACCTAGAAAAGTGCTTGGTACAGAGTAGACAATAAAGGAATTAATAACTAGTTAGATAGCCTGATATATGGAGAAAGATGGGGGGTGGTGAGAGGCTAGAGAAGAGAGAATGGTTGATTGATTTAGGGCATTAAAATTTGAAAACCTATTTCTAAATTCTGACTTCGCCATTTTACTGATTTGATGATTGGATGATCTTTGGCAAGAATTTAAAAACTATGTCTTTGTTTCCTTAGTAGCATAATATCAATTACTTTATCATAGACTAATTGTTCAGAATAAAGGATTTTATGTCCATGAAACAACTTTTAAATTTTAACGTATAAACATTGTGTTTATGCACATAAAATATACACCTGAATATCTATGCATTCACATAAAATTGCTAAGATGCCATCATGACTACTATACTCTTGAATTAACTAAAAAGTTGGCCATGGAAGTCCAGAATTTCACAGTTAAGACAAGCATAGAATTAATGACACATCCAAATACTTCAAACTGAGAAAGTAGAAAACTAAATGGTATTATGAATTGAATAATTAAAAGAAGCCAATGAAGGTACTAAACAAAATTGTAGGAAAGGATTAAGGCATACAAGGGGAGCAAAAGTGTTATTTTGGAATAAGTGATAATTAGAGGAACAATTTTCAAAACAAAACAAAATGTTACCCGCAGCCTCTGGGAAATGAAGAGAACTTCAGAAGGGTTAATATAAATCTTTTTATCACTGTGCACTTTTTCCATCCCTTCTTAAGACCTATAGAACCTGTCACTTAGTAACATTTAACGTGGTATACCACCTACAAAGAACTGTATAATACAGAGAAGAAAAATGCAAAAGAAGAAAATGATGATCACATAATTTAGACTATGGACATATATGTTAGAAAGGAGGAGAGAAACAGAAATGCCTGTAGCATCATGAATCTTTTACCTATGGCTTCCTGCACTAAGAATTCTGCCCAGGAAGTGTGTGCTATGGAAAATTGCTATGATCCCATTGATGTGTTCTCTTATTAAAAAATGAAAACAAAAGTGAAAACTTTCTGTCAATGAAGCCCACCATCCAGGTAGATCATATTATGGATATCCTTGTTGTGCAAACTTGTTCTGAGGAAAGCAAGGAGATAAGCAATTCTAACACTGCAGTCTCTACCTAAACAGAACGTTTTTGTGATTAGAGACACTAAAACTGAGAGAAGCATTCACGCACTGCAGAAAATGCAATGTTCAATGTCTAGACTGTTCATTGCCTGAACAAGGCTTTCTTCATTATTGACAGATTATATAAATATATTTTTACAGAATTAATTGTTGGAAAACAAATGTTTTCCCTTCGTCAAGATTGATCACCTGTGAAAATGACAGAGTCAATACCTTTGGATTATTCAACTCCACTTTAAAGTACTTAAGGGAACAAAAACTCATTTCGATGCAGTGAACCACTATTTTTTCAAGTGCACATTATCAAACTTTTGGATTCCCATTTTTAGATTCTGAAACTTGCAGAATAATCAACATAAACCTCCTTGCAAAAAATTAACTCCAGAAATATATTTGTAAGCTTTTGAGATTTAGTGGATTGTGTATTATCTTACCTCAGACAACAAAGCTCAACTCTTTAGATTCCATTAATACATATGTGATGCTTTCTAGAAACTCGGTTTTGCTCAGATCTGAGCTGACTGGGGAGATAAATCAAACAACAGTAATGTCAAGCGCTGCCAAACAGGACTGGGCTAGTAGAAGACAGAGAGGTGTAACCTAGCTGAGAAATGCCTGCTGTCTTTAAGGACAACTTCAGCACCTCCCAACCATGATTTCTAATTATCCAAATTACTGGTTTACACAGGCAGAACTATTTGATGTTAAAGTAGAGTAAAAATAAATCTGAAAAGCATGAGCACATTGAAGCCTGATAGATGAATCATTATTCAAAAGTTTTATTACCCTAGAAGAGATGGAGATGCTAGTAAAATAAGAGAATATGTCATATCAAATAACAGCTATTTACACTTTTCTGTGTCTTCATAAACAATTTCATTCAATTAAAATAACAACAGCCTGCTACTTTACTGTGATAATAAACAATATTTGAGGCATTAAAAGTGTTTTTGAATTCATTTGGTAGCATGTGAACATTCTGTCAGTTAAAAGCTTTTATTGTATCAGATTTTTCAGGGTCCTTGTCAGATTCAGTCACCTATATTCACAGCAATTCAACAGCTGTAAATATATTTGTTTTGCTAAAATACTGTAAGGATCTTCAAGTATAAATATTATTTCTTATAAACATTGAAAGCTTTCTTTCCAGGGCTCATATATTCTGCATGTACATGAAGCACAGCATTTTGTTATCCATTTAAAAGTACTCAATGCAATAAATGATTTTGACATCCTATAATTCCAGAAAAAAACACCCACACTGTTCCTTAGAACTATTTGTTAATATCACTTAAAAGTGACATTTCAGAAGCTAAAGCTTTTGCTCACTTGGTAAATTTTGTTGTCCTGTATAGACACAACTTTGGAAAACTGTCCCAAAGAACTATCATTTAAAAATTACAAAGTTTGACTCATTTTAAATTTATGGTATTACTACTTGAATGACCATTTCTACCTCTACTCTTTGCTGCTAATAGCCAAACAAAAAGAAATGAAGCTGAGTAGTATACACAACCATATATATTTTACAAACACATTCAAAATAACAATCCTGTAATAGCAGTTACTTTGCTTTTTTTAAAGAAAAGCTGATTTGCCTGCCATTCATTTTCTACAGCAAATTAGTTGCCAGGTACACGCCAGCATGCTCTTTTTCAATTCATTTTGCTAAATCCATACTTTTTAATAATGCTAAACATTTCTTTGATTCAAAGCTTACTGGATAGTAATCCCATTCGCCCCTGACACCAGTTTCTTAGCCTGTTTGCTCTGTTACATACGTCTACCTTTATTTTGAAAGAGAAGGTAAAACAGAAGAGGCTCTTACCAGAGACAGGGAAAACAATTCATTCAGCTAGATCCAACACTGCTCTGTGCAGCCTGGCAGCATGAGTGATCTTTGGGCCTCACACAAAAGCAAGATAATTGGCTCTCAGTGAAGAGATGTAAACATCCATCATAATGGCACTGGGGCTGAAACTGAACGCTACCTCAGCTGTTCTGTGTACTCCGACTGGAAGATGATGTCACAAACATCAACTGGGTATACTCTCATTGGCTTCTGTTACCTGGAATCACATCTTAACCCTAAACTGTCAGCTACAAATTGAAATGCTCATCTCTGAGCACATATGTATGTATATTTTTTTGTTTGTTTGTTTTTTGTTTTTTGCTGAAAAGGGAGTGAAAGTGATGTTGAGCTACTGAAGGAAAGCAAACTGAAAACACTGCTCCCAAATATGCTAAGACAAATTTACATGATTAATTAATTAGGATCTGTGGGAATTTCATTTTCCAAATATGCTTATTAAATAACAATATTTATAAAAGTTATTTCACAGAATGGATATTAAAGGCAAAGATTAATATATTTACAACGTCCAGAATGTTAAAATTTCTAATTACTTCTCGTTGATTTTACAGAAGTACCTCATGAGATTGAGAAAGTTGAGAAAAATTACAATGTAAACAATTGCACAGTAGAGTTTTCAATCACTTTGGTCAGAGAAACCATCTGTATTTTTAAATCTTCTAACTGAAATTAAAAAATAAAATTGCATTTTACTCTCTGAATGTTAAACAGTATGGCCAAAGTTTCGTGTTATAAAGGTTAAAGTATGGATATTAAAAATATAAAATCACTAAAATAATAATGTTAAATAGTGGATTTTAAAAGAATAATTTGTAAGTCACTAGAACTGTAGACAAATCCATTTTAGTAATTGTAGACAAATCCATTTTAGTAATTGTAGACTGCTTTGTAATATAGTTCTATTTGAGCATAAACGGGGAATAATTCCTACCCCTTACCCTCTATCCTGACAAAATTCCTGGACTTCTCCCCAGGATTAAATCCAGTGGGAGTGGAGGATAATGGAATAAGCTGGTTGCAACAGCTTCCTGCCAGAGGGACAAAAGTACAATCACCTTGAAATATATCCAAGTTTCCCCCCACCTAAAGGAGCTGTCAGTTGCATAAGTGTGAGATACAAAAATCAGCAGAGCTATTCAATGACCAGCTCCTTCTAAACCCAGCCCAGTCATATCCCAGGGCAAGCCCTTTCAAGTCTGTGCAGCTCAGCTTGCAGTGTAACCACCTGGCGAGAGAGTGAGAAATCCCCTCATCCGTCTCCACCTTTAGGGAAAGGAGGTCATGAACAGTGCCCTTGTATGCACATATGTTGGTTCATATCCTTCTGAATAATGGATTTAGGTCAAATAGTTGTTATAATCCCTCCACATTTCCAATGACAGAAAATTATTTTTATCGTACCGCTCAGTGAGAGTTGTGAAAGTTGAAATTATATGGAAAGATACTTTCATAGACCAAATGCTCAAAATTTCTTTCCAGGATCTGACTTTTAGGAACATGAATTTGATTATTTGATTACTCTTGGGAGCAAGTTACTATGTGATCTGGGGACAAGATTTCTAGATTCAAGTTCAAAATATCTATCCTCTAATTCTCACTATATCACCTACTATCTGTGAGAGTTTTGGAAAATTAGTGACACTCATGTATAGAATGAGAATGAGATAATACTACCTATAGAAAAATGTTGATATAGGGACCAAGATGAAGCAGTGTATGTAATACGTAAAATAAAAAGTATTACATAAATATAACATGGTTAATATTATTGTTGTTATACAAAAGACCAAATGTGTTCATTTAAAAACATTTGAGTAATTTAAAAGGAAGAGTCAATCCAGTGCCTTCAAAATTATAAAGGAAGAAAAATTATCTTAAATCCTTAAAATTTCAACACAAAATAGTGTTGCTAATTAACTTGATCTATAAAACTGACTGATTTAGTGATCTTTTTTTGATGTTATTGCCCCTCCCAGTATTATTTGTACTTTAATCATATTAGTCAAGTGCAAGAAACTAGACTAAAAAGACAATTTATCAAAATGTACTTTGGGCCAATGTGAAAGACACTGTTCATTTATTTCTGTCTAGAAACATGGGGGTTTAGATGGAAATATGTATAAAAGAGATTCATTGCCATGCAAAATGACATAAAATTGAATTACAGATCAGAAAAGATTAATTTGGACAATGGGAATGTCAACTGTATGTCTGGTAGACAAATGATAAAGCTAAGACATTGTAATTGCTAAGAAGATATGTCATGAGAAAATAATTATCTATAAAATAAAATATGCTTCTCCATGTCATATATTATATAAAATTTTAATGGTATAAATATTTATTGGCAGAGATAAATAGAAAAATTAGATTATATCTTGTGCACACAGAAAGCATGCTGACATATATACCATTCAGTTAATTTTTAAGATAAATGTACATTCTGGTGAATTTAATAAACGTAGATTGTAACTTTTCTCATTTTGTTTTGTATTTGTTCGGTGCTACCTTGTTACATAGACAGAAGACATGATGAAGATTGGAAAACATGAATCCTCCTGCGCTCTGCAGGCAATGTGTATCACATACCCGCACCTTCACACGGCCCATTAACTAGTTCATACCTTGGTAAAGGACCCTAGTTTTGTGTTATTAAAATATGTTAATAGGATTTTTTAAGAATATAGATTTCAATGCTTAAATATTATACAAGATCAAGACTAATTAATGCATCAATAAAATTTTAAGTATATGTAAACATGGGTAATTTAATTTGGGGGGAATGAAGAGAAGAAAAGAAAAATATAGTAGAGATATTTTAAATTAATGCTAGCTTATAATAATAAATGAATCTTTACCCCATACATTAAGTCAATTTAAAATTTTATTAAAATTCATTAGGAGAGAATTTATATTTACACAATTCGTATTTATAGAATTTATATTTTAGTTTTAAATAATTACACCTATAAACTCAAGAACATGTCAGCTAAATATAGTGTATAATATATAGAGAAACAGTGTGGTTACTCTAGTGTAGTCTTTTATACATAAACAACAGAAAAATTACATACTCTTGTAGTGGTCAGTGATCACCCAAAATTAATGATGGGTGAAAGTTATGAAGTTTTTAGTAATTCTTTGGTAGTTTTCCTTTAGGAAGAGCTGAAATATTATAGGGCAGGGCCTTTCAGTGATTTATTTGTGTTATGTCTTTTGGAAAAGTTTAATGACACTTGAACATCAGAGTGCACATGCATCTGGGTTAAAACAAAAAATAAGATAGTGAATTTATAATATATGATGTGACACTGATAACAAGAAATGAAAATTGTTACTAATATCATAAAACTGTATTAGTAAAAAAATCCAACCTGATTATATAAGGAAAAAAAAAAGTCCAAAATGTAAAAATGTTAAAACGTTAAGGGACAGCAAGAAAAATGAAAGATTGGCATCATTTTTAGTATACTATTAATTATATTCATGTAGAAAGTAAAATACATTTTTGTCAGGATTTTAAAAATATTTCTAATTTTATTAAAAGGGAAAATATCAAACACCACATTTTATAATCAATTTAGCAACATTTTATCTCTCTCTCTCTCTCTTTTTTTTTTTAAATTCCTCCAACTAAAATGGCCAGCATTTCCAGGGAACAGACAAGTGTTTTAATTATAACAGCCTCATACAAGCTTAATATAAGGGTCGGGGGGGGGACTACAGGAATGAATCGCGGCTTTAGTCTGAGTAAATTTATATTAATGTATGGTTTCTAATATAAAGAACATGGTATCTATGAAAATACTTTTGAGAAGTCTAGTAAAACATGTTTTGTAGTTCAATCCAAGTACATATCAATTTTATGACTGTATTTACATACTATATTTTCCCCAAGAGTTGAAATCATTATAGTATTTAATTGCCAGACAATTATTTCTATTATAACAATTTTTGGTTAAACTAACTATTTATATTAAGAAACAAATCAGCACTAGAAGCTAAATAACCTGGAGAAACCAGCCTCCAACATTTCTCAATCTACACATTCATGTTAGGTTATAGGTTTAGGTTAATACTAACATCAGAGGAAATGAACATGTCTTTCAGGTGATGATTTGTGAGGCAAAACCTAGAAATTTAAACAGGTTTTATACTCGTGAACATTATTACTTAATCTGGGAAGTTAGAAATATTAGAATACAGCATTCTGCTGTGTCTTGCAGCATCAACAACTAGTCCATTGTTAAGTTATCCACAAGATGGCAGCTCTGCTTATGTGGCCACTAACACTCTTAATACATGTTTTATCCTTTTTTAAATTATTTAAAGAGATATAATATGTAAAGTTTATAAGAAAATTATGTGTGTGAATACTTGTATTAGGTAAGTTCTCAGTTTAAGAAGGATAAGTGGTAAAGGGTATTAAATCCTGTTGAAAAGCAGAAATGATTTAAATCATCCTAAAATATGTGACTGCAAAACTGCTAGCACAGTACTTAAATGCTGCATCACTGACTTATTTTAGAGGTTAATTTATTTATAAGAAATGGCTTTATTTTGTTTCATAAAGACTTTTATATTGCTTTCTAAAAATGCAGTGTTCAAAATAACTGTGACTGAATCAGTGATAAAACACTAGTACAGTAAGAGATATCTAAGAATTATATTTTCCATCCACTAAATTCTAGGTATAACCAAATCTGATATCTAATTATTGACCTTGTTTGTTATTCCCTTTTATACCTTATCATAGTCACTGTCAATTTTTTTCTTTATGTATACCTTAAATCTATTGTGTGGCAGCTTTGGTGTATTACATTTATTTCTGTTTCCTGTGTAGATAAAATTTTGAAAATACTTAGACCATATCACTTTTCTTTTTCTGAGAATAAATATCCCCAAGATGTTTAACTATGTTTATGGGTCAGTAAATTTTACTCTAGAGTAGGAATAAAATCACTAAATAAAGGTGAATAAAGGTCTCCCCTCTTGTATGTTAAAGAAAAATGAATCCTCAAACATGAAAGTAAAAAGCTCATGCCATTTCAGTGATACAGCATACTGTTTTAAGTGCAAACTGAAAACATTAGCTTACTATGGAAGTTACTTTGATTTAATATATACTCTAATTTGTTTTACTAGCTTCCCTTTGAACATGATGGTTAATTTCTTTATTTTTTTAAGGAATTCTTTTATTTATTTATTTTTTCTAATAGAGAGAGGGAGAGAGGCATCAATTTCTTGTGCCACTGATTTATGCATCACTGATTGACTCTTGTATGTGCTTGACTGGGGATCGAACCTGCAAACTTATCATATTGGGAATGACTCTCTAACCAACTGAGCTACCCAGACTGGGTTTGATGGTTAATATCTGTAAGAGGCCTAAATTTCGGTGGGCAAATAAATTTGTTTTTCACCGTATTCCCTGAACAACTATATTTTTCTGTTTTTAAAGTACCTCTTAATTAAGGATACCTACTTTCTTACACATATACAAGGTCTGTCCAGAAAATGTCTAGTCATTGCTAACATAATAAGAACAGTTTGCATGGCATCAACGTAACCTGGCAGCCAAGAGAGAGGACTGGAATGTGCATGTGTGAACAATGACAACTTCACTGTACTAGTTGGTGGGGGACATAGGCATGGTTGAGTGAGCATGCGTCCTGTGTGACCACTGTGTTCAAAATGACTGAGCAGGTAGAGCAATGAGTCTGTATCCAGTTTTGTGTTAAGCTTGAACTTTCCACCACGGAAACTATTCAGATGACTCAGAAGGCTGCAGTTATGGGCAAGTAGTGATTCACAGCTTCATCACGACAACACGCCCATTCATGCATCACATCTCATGCAGTTTTTTGGCGAAAAGTTAAATCATCCAGGTGACTCAGCACCCCTATAGCCAACATTTGGTGCCCTGCAACTTCTGGCTTTTCCCAAAACTAAAATCACTTTTTAAAAGAAAGAGATTTCAGACTGTTGATGAGATTCAGGAAAATGTGATAGGACCGCTGATGGCTTCTGGGCAAATGGTGTGAAGTACCAAAGTGCCTACTTTGCAGGGGCTGAGGTGTTATTGTCCTATGTACAATGTTTCTTGTATCTTGAGTAAATGTCTCTATTTTTCATATTACATGGCTGGATATCTTCTGGACAGATCTCATATATACTTTAATACCAACTACCTAATCTCAACAGCTGTAGTTTTTCAATTACTCATTGAAATATGACATTTTTCAGATTTTCCATGGCTTCCTTGTCTTTACCAGTACAGGACGAGAACAACTTTCTTTAAATTTGTTGTTTTGTCACATGGCTTAATAACCTCCTTCATATTCATGTATATTTTTACTATTTTTTCTACTATCTGATTATTAGCAAATATATTTTTCACTACACATTACTTGAAATAATTCAGTAACAGTGTACTCCTAAACCATGGCCAGAGCAACAAAAAATGTTCAGTGCTCTTCCTAGCCATTTATTTAAAAAAAAAAAGTTAAATTACAGCCATTGTATTGTATGCTGTAGAGAGGCAATATGAGTTAATGATCTTTGACCAAATCTTGGTTGATCATTGTCCAGGAACTCATTCAACTTAATCCATGAACTCATCTAAGGGATAAGTGCTATAGTAGTGTTTGCCTTGTCAAGATAAATGACAAGTGGGGGTGACTTCAGCTGCTGTGATATAATTGGCATATTTATCTATTACTTCTGTTAGTCTTTCTTTGACATTGTAAACCTGAAAAACATACTCTTTCCAGGTTAAATCTTAAAAAATATCACTAATTGGACAGTGTGAAAATATAGGAGATAACAATTTTTCTTCTGTCACAAATGTTTCCCGTTCCTAGTCCATCTGCTTTAGGTTGTGACTAATAGAATGTCAGAACTGCTTGTAGGTTAGAAGGGAGACGTTCTCTCCTTGCTGCTATCCTGAATTCTGAATCAATTAAGAAGGTGCGGGAAACAGACATATGACTAAAAATATGTCGCACTGTTTTTCTACTGTAGGCCTCACTAGGGTACACAGCTTACTTGTGGCCAGCTTTCTAAATGTCCCCCAAATTCTAGATCTCGGAATAAGACAGTAATAACTATCGTCTGTGGATCATAATTGTGCCCCATAATATAGAGGGCAGAAGTGTCATTAGAATTCATGCTTTTTGTGGTCAGGCTGCATCTGTCAAAATCATTTCATGCTCACTTAACTTATTTATCCCCATACTGTCCCTAATGTCTTTTATTGATTGTCAAATTACTGTAATTAAAACCTGTTTAGTCTTACTCATAAAGTCTGAAAAAATTTGCCTCATATCTTACTTTACACAAGTTATACCTAAAGACCTTAAAAGTAAAAATGAATCCTGGCTGGTGTGGCTCAGTGGATTGAGTGCCAGCCTGCAAACCAAAGGGTCTCTGGTTTGATTCCCAGTTAGGGCACATGCCTAGGTTGTGGGCCAGGTCCCCACAACCAGTAGGGGAGGTGCTGCAAGAGGCAACCACACATTGATGTTCTTCTCCCTCTTTTTCTTCCTCTTGTCCCTTCTCTCTAAAAAATAAATAAATAAATAAAATCTAAAAAAGACTAAATTCTTAAAAAAAAAAATGCATCACAGAACTCTGTTCTTCATGACACATTCTGCCCTCTGAGAAAGTTAACCAGAAACTAAGCTGTGGTAGTTTTATCAGAGACTAACTGAAGTGAGAGAAGTAAAATAACCAACTCTAGCCTCATCTAGCCATGTTTTCCATCTAAGAGAGGAAATTGGCGACACATGTGAAACTCACAGTCATGAGGTATAGGTTCACTATAAGACTGAGACCTAATCTTAGAATGGTTCCCTGCCCACACACCTTACAACCCCAATACTAAAGGATTATTTATAGCAGTTCCTTTTAGTTGTTAATCATGTCTGACTATAAAGAAAAATTACAAAACATACTAAGAGGTAAAAAGAAAAAAAAAACACTTTGGAAAGACAGAGTAAGCATCAAAACTAGACTCAGATGTGGTAGAGGTGTTGGAATTATCAGATCAGAAATTTAAAACAATGATGATTAATATACTAAAGGCTTTAATAGATAAAGAGACAACATGTAAGAATAGCTGGTATTGTACACAGAAAGTTGGAAGTTCTAAGAAAGAACCAAAGAAAACTAAAGAACTCTGTAATAGAAATGAAGAGTGTTTTCAATGGGATTATGAGTCGACTATGTGTGGCTGTGAAAAAAATCTCTGAGCTTGAGGTTCTCAATAAAAACCTCCAAAACTAAAAAGCAAACAGAAAAAAGCTTACAACAAAAGAACAGAATACCTAAAAACTGTGAAACAACTACATAAGGTGTAACATGCATAATAGAGATGTCAGAAGGAGAAAAATGAAAAAAAATACAAAATAAACAATTGAAACAGATACAACAGAATTTCCCTACATTAATGCTACTTATCAAATCATAGATCCAGGGAGCATAGATAATACTATGCAAGATGAATTTAAAACAAGGAATAAATCTATACTTAAGTATTATTTTCAAACTACAAAAAATCAAAGATAAAGAAAATTTCCTGTAAGAAGCTGGGTTTGGGGAGTAAGCAGAGGGGATACCCAACTGTTACCTCTAGAAGAATAAAGAAAATAATTATATCCAACTTCTCCTTAGAAAACATATAAGCAAGGAGAAAATAAAGTTAAATATTGAAAATGATGAGAGGAAAAAAAAACAACCTAAAATTCTGTACCCAGCAAAATTATTCTTCAAAAGTGAAGGAGAAATAAAGACATTCAAAAGAGCAAAAGGAAATTGAGGAAGTTTATTGCCAGTAGGCCTGCATCGTGAAAAAATGTAAAATATAAATTCTTTAGTGAGAAGGAAAGTGACATAGGTCAAGAACTCAAATCTACACAAATAAAAGAAAACATCAAAGAAGAAATAAGTGAAGGAAAATAAAAATATTTACTTGTCATTCTTAATCTATCAGGTAATAGTTTGTTCAAAATAATAATAACATCAATGTGTCTGGTTATGTAAACTTATATATCTGAGTGTGTATATATATATATTAGATAGATACATAGATAAAATATGTATGTTTATGTATGAGTGTAATGAAGTATGACAAAGACATAAGAAATGGAAAATTTTTAGAGTTATTTTTTTATTATAAAGCATTTGCTCAATCAATAGAGTGATATCATGTTATTTGAAGGTGGACTTCAGTTCATTGTAAATGTATAATGTGAACTCAAGAGCAATGACTCAAAAGAGTAAAAAAGTATGACTAATGTGCTAACAAAGAAGAGAATTTGAATAATAAAATGCTGCCAGGGAGCATTTTCTGCCAGGGTAGAAAAATGTAGGCAACAGAAATTGAAAAAAGGAAAAGGGTACTACATAAAAAAACAGCAACAAATATGGTCTATATTAATTCAATCATATCAATAGTCACTTTAAATGTCAATGGTCTAAATTCAACAATTAAAAAGCAAAACTTGTCACAGAGGATTAAAAAGCAAAACCTAACTATATGTTGTCTATAAGAAACACACTTTAAAAATAAATACATATATAGGGAAAATGTGGCACTGGTATTCCCCCACAACCACATCAAAATTACAACTAAACTACGGAGCAACCATCATTGAGAGCCACCTGAACTTTAGCTAAACAGAAATACTATAATTAAACATATAAAGAAAGACCCACATAGAAACTAGTAGTAGGGGCATGGATATGGAAAGGGCTGGTCTCACTTCCACGTGTGGTGATTGAAAATTGGGAGGGATACCTCTGCTGCAAAGGTACCCCTTGAAAATCAAGGGGTCCCAGTCCCATACCAGGTCCCCCAGCCAAGTGTTCTGGTGCCAGGAAGAGAAGTACTTATGGCTTCTGGCTGTGAAAACCAATGAAGATTGTGGATGAGTAAGAGAGAGAGCTTTGGGAGTTCCAGGCAGATCCTCTTAAAGGGTCTATGCACTGACATACTTGGATTCACTTGTTCTGAACTCCAGCACTAGGGCATCAGCTTAAAAGGAACCAGGGACATATGAGGAAGAACAGGATTCTATGGCTTTGGAATAAGAGTTGGAGGAGTAGCTTTCTTCCAGACAGAGAACTGGCAGAGGCAATGGCCACCCGCTTCCCCTACAGTGCTGGCATGCAGGTGCCATATCTGAGTGTCCATCAGCTTGGCTAACATTGTTCACCCTGCTATGGTGGTTTCCTGAGAGCTTGCCCCACCCAACTTTCAAGACATGCAGTCTACCAGATGCAGAGTTCAAAACACTGGTTATAAGGATGCTCAGTGAACTTAGGGGAAGAGTAGATGATTTCATTGAGAATTTAAGAAAGAGATAAGAAACATGAAAATAGAGATTAAAAATATTTAAAAATCCAGTCAGAAATGAAGAATTCAATCACTGATAATTTACAGGGAACCAACAGAGGGGCAGATGAGGCAGATGATCAAATCAGCAATTTGGAAGATAAGGAAGTAGAAAATATCCAATCAGGACAGCAAAAGAAAAAAGAATGAAAAAAACTGAGGATAGCCTAAGCAGACTCTGGGACAACTTCAGTTGTACCAATATTTGCATCATAGGGTTGCCAGAGGGAGAAGACAGAGTGCAAAAAATTAAAAACCTATTAACAATAATCATAATTATTATTTAATAAAATAATAATGGAAAACTTCCCCAGTCTGGTGAATGAAATAAACATACTAGTTCAGGAAGAGCACAGAGTCCCAAATAAGATTAATCCAAAAAAGGCACACCAAGACACATCATAATTAAAATGGCAAATGTTGAAGACAAAGAGATAACCTTAAAAGCAGTAAGAAAAAAGTAGTTAGTTACCTACAAAGGAGTTCCCATAAGATTATCATCTGATTTCTCAACAGGAAAGAAGGGATTTGCACAAAATATTCAAAGTGATGAAAAGCAGAGACCTACAACAAAGATTACTCTACCCAGCAAAGCTCTCTTAGACAAGAAAAAGCTAAAGGAGTTCATCACCGCCAAACCAATATTACAAGAAAATGACAGTAAATACATATCTATCTATGACTACTTTAAATACAAATTGAAAATAATCTAATCAAAAGACATACAGTAGCTGAATGGATAACAAAAAGGCCCTTACATATGCTGCTTTATACAAGACTCTCTTCAGATATAAAGATACACTCAGACAGGGTAGAGAGATGGAAAACGAGATTTCATGAAAATGAAAACAAACCTAAAGCTTGGATAGCAATATTTATATCAGACAAAATAGACTTTAAAACAAAGGCATTAACAAGAGACAAAGAAGGACCCAGGAATTCCACTTCTGGGTGTTTATTTGAAGAAACCCAAAGCACTAATTTAAAGACTTATGCACCCATATGTTCATTGCAGCATTATTTACAATAGCAAAGATAGGGAAGCAACCAGAATGTATATTAATAGATGAATGGATAAAAAGAAGTGGTGCATATATACAATGAAATATGACTCAGTCATAAAACGTATGAAATATTGCCATCTGTAACAACATAGATGAACTTAGAGGGTATTGTGCTGAGTGAAATGCATATATGTTGAATCTGAAATACAAAACAAATTATTAAGCAGGTCAGAAACACTCATAGAAGCAAGGAACATTTTGACAGTTGCCAGAGGGATTCAGGCATGGGTGAAAATTTTGAAGGGATTAAGAATTACAAATTGGCAGTTATCGAATAGTCATGAGGATTATTATACAATAGTAAAGTAAAGCATAGGGGGTATAGTCAATAACATTATAATAATTTTATGGTGTTGATGGGTAGTAGATTTATCAGGGGGATTACTTCATAAGTTGTATAAATGTCTAGTCACTGTGTTGTACACCTGAAACAAATATAATATTTTCTGTCAATTGTAACTGAAAAACAAAAATTATTCAAAATAAAAATAAATATACATATAAATTAAAAGAAAAGGGATAGAGAAAGATCTATTATGTTAACGCTTATCAAAGAAAAAAAAGACAGTGAGAGTAGCTATATTAATTTCAGACAGAGCTGGCTTCAGAACAAGGGAAATTATCAGGGAGAAAGAAAAGCATTCTATAATGATAAAGGGGAGAATTCTTCAATTATAAACCTTAATGATATGTGTCTAACATCATAACATCAATGTGAGTGAGGCAAAAACTGAAAGAATCGCAAAGAGAAATAGATGAATCCATTATAACAGAGGTTTCACTCCCTTCTCTCAGAATTGGATCAACTGTGCAGAAAATCAGTAAGGATATAGCTGAACTCAAAAACATCATTAATCAACTGAATATAATTGGCATCTACAGACTACTTCGTTCAACAACAGCAGAGTACACATTCTTCTCAAGCTCACATGAAACAGTTACCAAGTTATATTGCATTCTGGGACATAAAACACACCTTAACAAATTAAAAAGAAAATCATACTATGTTCGCCCTCATACCAGAATGGAATATGGTCATAGAATGAAACAGAATATAAATCAACAGCTGTCAATAAACAGAATGATAGCTGGAAAATCCCCAGATGCATGAAGATAAACAACATACTGCTACATCACACACAGGTCAAAAAAGAAATCTCAAAAATATATATAATAATAATTTGAATTAAATATAAATGACAGTATAATTTATTAAAATTTGTGGGGTGATGTGGAAGTAGTGCTTAGAGGAAATTTTATAGTGTTTTTCTGGTTTTGATATTTGGTATGGGGTGAGGTGATTAGGGAGAGATGAACAGACAGAGCATGGACATATTATATGATACTATACTGATGGATACATGTCATTATACATTTATCCAAACACTTAAACATAGAATATGAAACACCAAGAGTGAACTGTAAAGTAAACTGTGGACTTTGGATGATTATGAAGTGTCTGTGTAGGTAGGTTCATCCTTGGCAAAAATGTACCATTTCATTGAGTGATGTTGATAATGGAGACACTATGTATATTTGAGGGAAAGGAGTATGTGGGGAATTCATATGTGCTTAATTTTGTTGTAAACCTAAAACTGCTCATTAAGGAAGTCTTGTTTTTAAATAATGAGAGAATGAGTTGATTATAAAATTTTAATTTGTATTGAAAACCTCATAAACTTGAGTGTGAGAAAGGGGATGGTAAGAAAATTAGTAAAAACAGGAAAAAAACAGAGAAACAACATGATTGTGAGAAGATGCTATTTTTCTATTTATTTTATTTTATTTTATTTTATTTTAATTTATTTTTATAATCTGTATAAATTTTATTTATTTTTCTTTTCTTTAGGGATTTTTTGGTGTATTTTATTGATTATGCTATTACAGTTGTCCCATTTTTTTCTCCACTTTACCTCTTCCACCCTGTACCCCATCCCACCATCACCACCTCCCCCCCGTTAGTTCATGTTTATCAGTTGTACATATCAGTTCTTTGGCTTCTCAATTTCCTATACTATTCTTAACCTCTCCCTATCTATTTGTTCTGTTTTGTCTTGTTTTGTTTTTGTCAACATTTTCCTGCCACCACTTTCCCCAGCCCCACCCACTCCTACCTCCCACCCTCAATCCTTCCCCCATTTGACTTTGTCATTGGGTCCTTTATGCATGTTCTTTGATGGCCCTTCTCCTTCTTTTCCCCATTATGCCCCTCTCTCCTCCCCTCTGGTTACTGTCAGTTTGTTTTCTATTTCAGCGTTGCTGGTTACATTTCATAATGGTTAGCACTCTGGGTTCTGATGCTCATTTTTCATAGCTGGATCCCACATCCCTTATAGATTCACCCACCTGCTTCCATTGCCTCAGGTCCTGAGCCATCCACTAAAGCTAAGAACACATCTGTGTCTTAAAATACTGTCTTAATTCTAAGTAGTCTCTTAAACCTTCTCTGAACAGTATATCCTAACTTTCTTTAAAATGAAATCATAATTGTAATTTATCTCAAAAGGTTCTGAAAAGTTATTTTTAAAAAGAATTAAATTATGTAGGTCCTTATACCATCATTTAACCCTTGTTAGTTGTTCAAAGAAGGGATGTCTTTTTACTCCAAATCACATTATAGTTGATATAATAAATTATCTTTGAAACAGAAAAAAGTATTGAACATATATATTCATCCAGTTATTTTAATTAGAGGAAAATTTGTTCATCGAACAGCATTTAAAACTATTCATAAGTATTCAACAGAACCAGGACTATCAATAGAACATGTGGTATAACTTTGGTAGTTCTCAAAAAATCTCTGCCTATAGAAGTAACATGTACAAACAGTTATGAGGCACTTATAAATACTTGTCTAGCATTCTCTTATTCAGAGTATACACTCATTAAATAGTTATCAAATTGATATGACATTTTAAGAATTAGCAAAATATTAAAGCAGAACATATATAAAACAAATTTTATTGATTTTTTTTCCATTTATTCAATCAAGTAATATTGATGACCTTACATTACATTAATTGCTATGATATAAACATAAGTATGTCCCATAGTTTGGACTCAAAGAGCTGTTACATAAGAGACCTTTTGAAACACTAAATAACATACAGCATACCAAGGTTATTATTGGTCAGTTAAGATAAACATAAGTTTATCTAAAAAGCTCATCTGTCAAATACTTGCTTCATATTTGTAATAATAGGATTCATGTTGTCCCCTTCCCTAGCAATCTATTAGAATCAATTCTGGAGTAGAGTAACTTTTAAGATACATAATAATGCCAATATTTTGCAACCTGTGTATCTACACTGCTGTATTGATTTTCAATATGCACAACCAAGACCAAGAAGCCTGTCAGGACCCTCAAGTACCTTTTGAATCATCTTGGATTGATTAGATATAATAGAGTTCATGATTAATTGAGAGGTATACCAGAGGTACATTGCACTTTAGCATCAGATCTGCACTAGAGGGGAGTAAAAATCACAGTAAATGGGAACTGTAACATACCAAATCACTAATGGCCCACCCCTACCATGTCCATGGCTTGCTTAGGGATCTTTCAGGGATTCTTTTGTTCTTCACAATGTCTTGTATGAGCTGGCTGCAATCACTCTATGTCACTTTCTACCAGTTGCTGCTGCTGATTCTCCTTCTTCTTTTTCTTATCCTCCCCCCGCTCCTCCTTCTCCTTCTCTTCTTTCTTTCTCCTCTTCTTTCTGTCTCCTCCTCCGTCTCCTCCTCTTCCTTCTTCCTCCTCTTCTTCCTCTTTTCCTCCTCTTCCTCCTTCAAAATCACTTGGCTTTTACTAATAGTTTAAATTTAACCAAATCTGAGCACTGACAGCAAATAGCCTGAATTACATTCAAATTAGCTACTAGAATCACCAAAAGGAGGGTGGTAACACCAAACAGCCTGTATGTTTCAGGATAATCTCCTTCCCTCACCCATATCACTATCTCACCCCTTCCTCTAAATCAAATGTTAAAATCTTCAGTCTTCATGACACAAGGACAGGTAACTCAAGTGGTCACTGCTCGGGATGTGGCACACCAAATGCAGCACTATTAGGATATAGTTTGGATTATTTTAGTTTTACACAGCATTCTTTACCAACTTCATTGAAACATGTTTCCACGAGAACTCATCTCATTCTATGTACTATCAGCTAAATTTATCTCCACTGAGTTTAACAATATGGAATGGTTACTTAGGGATCAAGCCATTTTCTGAGTACTTTGGCTATAACTGATTCTCTGTGGCTCAGCCTCATTGCTTCAGCTGTCTGTCCATAAATAAAATGTGTTGTTGTTTATGTTTTCTGTGGTTTGTTGGTGTCTTGTTTCCCTCTTTCCAAGACAAACATAATTAATTTGGAAAAACAAAACTGTTTTTTCCCTCTTTCTTTATCAAATAGTTTTAATTAAAATACCCTTAAAGGAATCCCATTGTGAGCTAAGTCACAGTATGCTACTCTTGCTCAAATTCCTTTAGTGGCTTCAAAACACTAGGTAAAAGTCAAAATCCTTACAATAACTCGCACATAAGCCTGTCAATCTGTCTAGCCCCTGTGCACGCTGTCTCCTTCCATACTCCTCCTGAGTAGTCCTGGCTGGCCACCAAGCAAGCTTCACCTCAGGATCTTTCCACCTACTCAGAGTTCTTCTTGGATCATGTCCCCCACTGCCACCCCATAACTGCATAGGTCTTCCTTCGCTTCCTTCAAACATCACCTTCTAAGTAAGCCTTTCCTGGCCACTTTACCTTAAATGAAAACTACTATTACCTGCCCACACTCTGACACACACTCATACAAATTATCTCTCTCTCTCTTCTTTTTTACTTAAATTTTTAAATTATTGTTGCCACCAGATTTCTTAACCTTATTCATGTTTTTCCTCTTCTCCATTTCAAATGAGAGATTTTGTCCCATTTCTTGCTATAATGCCTTTCACTACAGAGCCTGCTTGTATAGCCAGACAGTTTCTTCTGACCAAAATGCCCTTCATACATTCTTTTTTTTTCATATTACCACTTGTTATCACATTGACAGCCATTTTAACCTTCTCTACAATAGTATTCCCTCATAATCATGTTGCATCTTTTGTCCACAGTCCATGGAACTTTTTAAAAATTTTTTTTTATTGTTGTTCAGTTACAGTTGTTCCACATTTTCCCCCACTGCTCCCCACTGCTTCACCCATTCCCATTCTCATGGTCAATCCTCACCCCTTTGTCCGTGCTTTTTATTCCACCTAAATACTCCCTACCCACTTCATCTCCCTCTTCATCTAGTTGTCTCTACTTATCCCAGATCAACCATCCTTTTCTCAAAGTCTTCCCTGACTTCCCTAATTAAGTCAAACCCCTATTATAAGCTCTTATAGTCTAGGCACCTTTCTTTCATTGCATTAATTATTGTAATAAAAAATGTATTTTTGTGACTTTTAAGTGATTGTATCTTCCACTAAAATGTAAGGTCCTTAAAATCAGATATTCTATCTGCCTTTGCTTAGTAGGTTAGGTGTTTAATGTGTTTTTGTAGACTACATGAATGTGTAGATATTTCAGTGTACTATAAATAAAAATCTTTGGCATAACATTTATTTTTAATTTTCTACATAATTTGCATTTTATAATCCTTTTGGAAAGTAATTTTTACCTAATTTCAGAATTAAAGGAAAGATATGCTCTTTTAATATTTTTATAACATTTGCTAAGGTTTTACTTATTATTAGTACCTTTAAAATTTTGTATTTCCATATTAGATAGCTCTGAACTTACTTTTCAAATGGTTATGTTATTTGTGAAAAATTCATTATTGGCTTAACAGATTTTGTTTCATATAATATCTTCTGTTTAAAATATTGAATTTTACTTTACCATATATAGATACATTTTCTTTTCAAAAGTAACTTGAGGTTGTGTAGTAACACATAAATTAGCAGGTAAAAGCAAAAAAAAAAAGAGAATTATGCATCTTGGTCTATGTATTTTGTGATAGCCAAATAAATGTCATTTGGCAATTAAATAAAATTTTTTTTAACTTTTGATTTTTGAGTTATTTTTTCAAACATTTGTATATGCATTAGAATGTAACACTCAATAAAGTAGGAATGCATAAATTATAAAATTGAGTTTAAAGAAATAAAGACATCCAATGGCATTATAAACCAATATTAGGACTTGGCTTAAAAACAAATGATTAGATGCAGAGTAGAGATTAACATATTTTTAAAGAGAATATTTGTTTTTTTTCCTTTGTTTTGAAAGAGAAGCTGTTCAAGCCTTAGAACTGAGTTGTTCCTTGTAAGATTCATAGAAATACACAGAAATATCTATTGAAAACAAGCAATAAAATCCTAATTATCTCTGGAGTAGTTTTTCTCAGCAAATACAGAGTTGGGCAAAAAGAGGTTTACAGTTGTGAGTATGTGAAACAAAGTTTATGCTTGATTATTACTTATTATGTATTATTTTCTATATGAACAACTGTAAACCTACTTTTGCCCCACCCTGTAAGACTAATATGTTCACAATCGGACAGATACGTTTTTGGTGGAAATAGAATATGTCGAAACCCATATATTTTCCAGATTATTCTGGTGAGTTGGGGTCTGAAGTATCAATGGGTATTTTTAGAGAAGATACTTAGAAAGATGGCTGTATCTCTCAGCCTTGAATTGTAATTACTTTTTTCATAAGGAAAGTGTTTTTGTTACTCAATAGTCTTACAGAATTACTGACATGCTAGTAGCCTTAGAAATAATCATTTCACCATTTCCTTCTGACTATACATGTTACATATGAAAATTAAAATTCAGGATTTCTAACCATTGGCTCAAGGTCTTATTAGCTAGAAAGATCCTAATTAGGAAGCTAGACTTCCCAAATGGCTCCCTGACCCTTGTTACTTTATAGCACACATTTTCCATCTTAAATTCAAAGAACCCCTGACAAAAAAAGAAAAGAAAAGAAAAGAAAAACTGTTTACTATTTCAAAAGGTTGTTCCTGTAAACAAACAAAATTGTATTTGCAAAATGTTTGATATACAAAATACCTCTTTCCATTTCAGTGAATATATATTGAGATCTCTTTTTTCCTTTTTAAATCTGATATCTACCAAATTTTTGGTTAGGACTTCATTGATTTTTAAAATATCTGTTAAAACATTAGTAAAAGGAAGGTAAGCTTATACTAAAATATTTCATTTTACTTATTTAATTGGTATTATTGCTCAAACAAATAAATTTTAACTACACATATGTGTCCTTGTTCTCTACTATAAATTTGTTTTAACACACAAAAAATTTTATCTTTTAGTTCATGTTTTATCTATATGCACTATTTTCTTTAAAAATATTTAAAGAAAAATAAAGTGACAAACTTTCTTTAAAAATATATATAATAAAATAAAATAAATTTGATTTATATATATTTAAAATAAATAGCAATTTGGATGTAGGTGTGTGTTTTCTTTGTTTGTTTTGCCTATAAAACAAGAGAAGAAAATATGTTCACCCCACCCAACCAGCACAGTTGCATTTTCCATATATTTTGTCATGCACACATACACTGTGTGTGTGTATATAAATATTTTTTCATTCTCACATCATGTTAAGTTTTACTCACTACATGTCATGTTTAATTATTGTGAGACTTCAGCAATCATGGGCTCTTCAAAACATGAATAAAAAACAATTGTAGAGCACCAAGTTCTCATACTGTATCTGTATGGAAAGAATATGCTTAAAATTTATATATCATTATGCAAATAAAATATCTTTAAATGGGTCTCATCTGATCTATATTTTATCTTTATTTTAATATTGATATAAGTTTTATTACTATTCATTTCCAAGACATATTTAAATAAGAATTTCCTGAATTTTTCTTTTCTGGTGGTCACTTAGGTAAGTTTATCTCTGCTCCCTAAGATCCGTTGACATTTCTTGACAATAGTTAAAAAAAAAACAAAAAAACCCAAAACAGTTAACTACATTCATAAAATGTAACTATCAGTATATTCCAGTCATTGTTACTTAGGACCGAGGCATTTCTCAGTAGCAGCTCAGTTCTAAACTATCCAACTCTTTTTTCCTTTGTTGCCAGTAGTATTAGGGATCTCCATTATTTTTTGCTTAACCCTAAGTTTCCTTTTTAGAAAAATGGTCTAGAAAAGAGCTCTACCTCCTTTGAGCTAAATGACCTTGATGACTCATTGCCCTCAGGCGGATACTTGGATATTTGAAATAACAGCTGCTGGGGTCTAGACTGTATTCATAGCGGAAGGAGAGCACTGAAGGTCAATAAAGTTCTGTTATTTATGATTTTTCAGATTGCCCTAGTTTCCAACCTTCTTGAAAGTGTTATCCAACTAATCTTACATTTCCATAAGAATTGTATATTTTTTAATTGTGGTAAATTTACAAAATATAAAATTTACCATTTTAACCATTTTTGGTTATACAGTTCAATGATGATAAGTGTACTACATTGTTGTAAAACCATCGCCACCACCCCTGTCCAGAATTTGTTCATCTTCCCAAAGTGAACCCTGTACCCATTAAAAATAATAACCCTGCCTACTTCTTCCCACAGACCCTGGCAACCACCATTCTACTTTTTGTCTCTATGAATTTGACTACTCTATGTACTTCATATAAGTAGAATTGTACAATATTTGTCTTTTTGAGTCTGGCTTTTTTCACTTATACAATGTCTTCAAGTTTCTGTAGTCTGTGTCGGAATTTCCTTCCCTCTTTAAGGCTGAATATTCCATTGTATGTAGAGAAAAGATTTTGTTTATCCATCTATCTACTGATGGACATATTGGGCTGTTTCAATTGTTTTGACTATTGTGAGTAATGCTGCTATCAATATTGGTGCATGGGTATTACTTCGGGTTCCCATTTTCAGTGTTTTTGGATATATACCGAAAGCAGTGTCATTGGATTAAATGGTTTGTTTATCTCTTTGAAACTAAACAATCCCCAAGTGAGGAACTAATGCAATGATGATGTCTGAAATTAATCCATGCATTAATTACACAGAATCTGTTCTCAGGTTAGCCTAACAATGACACTATTGTGCATATGCAACAAGGAAGCTCTTCTTAAATATGAATTTTCAATCATTTCAAATCTCCCTACAAAGGAAAGAAAGGGTGAGTTAGAAGGCTTTTTGTAGTAGTGGAGTATAAAGCATGTTGGAAACCAGGGTGAAGAGATATTTCAAAAAATACACTTGGCAGGATTAGTTTCCTGGATATATGGTGATTAAAGGCCCAGAATCTTGAACTAGATACTTGGTTTCAAATCTGATTTCTTTATTTATTAATGGGGTGACCTTGGAAAAAATTATTTAAATTTTCTGTTTCTCAAGTCTCCTCATTTATAAACTGAGAATGACAATAATATCTACTACATTGGTACTTTATATAATTTAAATGAGATAAAAGGTGAAGCTTTTAGAACAAGGATTAGAACATAGGAAGACCTGTATAAATACTTATTAATTAAATATATTTAGGAGAGGAAAACATCAATATTGTTCCAAGGTTTATGGCAAAGCAATTGAATGATACATTTATTATGATAGAAAGGAATGAAAGATGAATATGTATTCATATATATTTATATATAGTCATTTACATATACTCATACTCAGAGAGAGAGGGAGCATGTTGAATTCTATGTGTGGATATCATATACATAATTGAAAATTTTGAATAAAAATTGGAATATATGTGTATGAAAATAAGAAAGATTAGATTTAGAGTCTAAATCTGGGTTTTCATATAAATTATATATTGTAGCCTATAGCGAATTCATAATTTAAAAAAAAAGGGCCTAGAAGTGAGATCCCAGTAATTTCAACATATCATGATAAACACAAGTAGTTTTAATTAAACAAAAACTCAATGCTCCTCTAAAGCTCAAAATCTTTAATAGCTCTTTGTACTGCAGATATTCTAGTCTTCCAAAGTAGTTTTAATCTAAATGACTATATATATACATATATATATACACACACACACTTATATGAAACATATACATATATATATATAAAGCTTATATATACATAAGCCTCTCATTGATAAAACTGGTATTGTGCCAGAAATTAGTATTAAATATGAATTTGAGTTCTACATAATGCACAACAATGTGGGTAGTTTGCAAACCACATCAGGATCATAAGATAAACCATCAAAAGGTTATTGGCTACTAAGGTTTTGTACCATAAGCAAGAATTCCTTGGGAGATTTATAAATGAAATATTCCAAGCATAAGTTTTCAGGGATTGAGTGAGAAGCAAAACCTGTATTTACATAAGGAAGTTTAGCCATTCTCTGTTCATAGCATATATCCAACTTTCTGGCATCATTCTATTACTTTAAGGTGAAAAATAACATCGGGACCAGTTGTTTGGCTCCAAACTTGCCAGAGCAGACTATGAGTGGGTTTGAAAATCAATTTCTGCTGAAGTTAACACCATTCTGTGAAAGGAGGAATGAGAGAAAAGTGAACAGTCACAGAATTACAAAAACTTGTCTTAGCAGAAAAACCTCAGATCATCAGATAGCAAAGTCTGGCGAAAGTGCAGCCGAATGCGGTAAGGGACTCAACAGACATTGTGCTATGGCCACTTGGATCTTGGACAACCGAAGCTGATTCAAGGAATTGATAATTTTGTTCAAGGGAAACAATGATAACCTATAATCAATAGTTCATCCATATTGATTTAATTTAATAGGATACCTGCGTACTATTTAGAACAAGTAAAAGTGTCAAGTGAAAATTAAACTGCCCTGCCTGGTGTAGCTCAGTGGATTGAGCACTGGCCTGTGTACCAAAAGGTCGCTGGTTCAATTCCCCAGTCAGGGCACACACCTGGGTTGGGGGCCAAGTTCCCAGTAGGGGGCCCTCAAGAGGCAACCACACATGGATGTTTCTCTTTCTCCCTCCCATCCCTTCTCTCTATAAATAAATAAGTACATATCTTTAAAAAAACTGAAAATTAAAATAACAGTCAATCTATGTCTAAAATCAATGGAATAATAGTCGTGAGAGAATGTAGTACAATGGTTAAGAGTAAAGGTCCTGGGGTCATTCAGATGAAATTTCCATTTTCTAGTTTCTCAATTCAATCTCAGTGCAAGCCCATGACATTTCCTTCATCTCTCTAAATTTGTTTTTTTCTCTTTAAGAGAACCCAGCTCATAAAGATTTTATGAGGATTAAATAAAATACTGAATGAAATGCAATTTGTACAATGCTTATTCAGATAGTGGCACCTAAAAATATCTATGTTCTAAACTCTTGGAGCCTATGAATGTTACCTTATTTGGCAAAAATAATTTTACCAATGTGATTAAGTCTATGTTCTTGAAGTGAAAAGGTTATTCTGGATTATCTTGGTGGGTCCAATGTCATGACAAGGTGCCGAGAAGAGGGACACAGAAGGACTGGGGTCAGGTAAGAAAGGGCCAGGATGAAACCAGAAGTAGGAGTAATGCAGGCCACTAGCCAAGCCACTCAGGCAAGGCCTGGGAGCTCAAAAGGTAAGAATTCTCCCGCAGAATCTCCAGACGGTACACAGCTGTGCTGACACATTTTAAACTTCTGACATCAGAACTGTAATATAAATTTGAGTTGATTTTAGCCACTGGGTTTGTAGTAATTTGGTAGTGCAGCAATAGGAAAATAGTAACACAAGCACATAATAATTCCAGAATAACTGTTAGCTGATAATATTGAAAAAAAAAAAAGATATGATCAGTGTTACATAAGTGAGAAATCTACTTTCTTAAGGGAAGAAATTATTTTTATTTCTAAGTATATGTTATAAAATGAAACCTATACATTATAAAATATTTGAACATTATAAAACTATAGAAAATGAAAATTAAATTCTCCCTTCCATTCAGGTCCTACAGCCTGCCATTCCAGAAATAAAGTTTTGTTAACATGTTCTTATGTATCCTTTCAAAAATGTTCTCATACAAACATATTTAGAACCATTTTTTTTTCCTGATTCAAAGCTTTAGGTTTTGTTGTATAGACTCTTCTGTCTACCTCTTTTTTTGGTCTGTCACTGTTACTCATATTTTGAACCTCTGTTATAGGTTTACAAATTTGGAATTTCTAAGGTGTTTTTTGTTTTATAAACTGAACCTTTATCATTGTAAAATTACATTTAAAAAACCTCTGTTAATACATTTTATATTTGAGTTAACCTTGCCTGAATTATTAAGGCCACTACAGCTTTGTTATGGCTTGTGTATATACCTTTTTTCATCTTATCAGCTTTAATCTTTATTTTATATTTAGTGTGTATTCCTTATAAAAAACATATGTTTAGGTCATTATTTGTTTAACCATTTTGGTAATATTTGTCTTTTAATTAGACTACATAGTCTATTTACATTTAACATTTGGCATTGTTTTATTGTTCACTTATCTTACTATTTATTTTTGTCTATTATTTTTCCTCCATTTGGGTTGAGTTAGCTTTATTATTCCATTTTATCTTGTCTATTATTGTTTTCTCTCTGTCCTTCTCTGCTTTTAGTGGATTCTCTAGGAATTACAATATGCATCCCTTATTTATCACAGTAGTCCATCCTGAATGCTATTTTAGGCATAATTTAAGGAACTTTGGTATATTTCCATGTTCCTTCTAGTACTTTATGCAACCATTATCATACATTCCCCCCCTACACACACACACATGCAGACACCTCTCTTTCTGAGAATGTATTATTTTATACAATCAATTTTCTTTGCAAAAAAAATTCAAATTTTATTTTATTTTATTTTATTTTATTTTATTTTATTTTATTTTATTTTATATTGCCCCATTTGATCTTGGCTGCCACAATCAGACAGACAGGCAGTGCAAGGGCCCTTTTTCTTGCATATGCACTGGAATTTTAGCAGTATACAGTAACTGCTCCAGGTCTATCAAATAGATGCATCAAATTTTGATTTTAAAATACATAATTACCATAACCAACTCTTCATTTTTTTGGTATAGATTTTAACTTCCATCTTGTATCACTACCATTTAGCCTATCTGCTTCAGATTTCATATAGTACAGTAGTGCTGGTGGTAGATTCTCTGAGACTGTTCATGAGAAAATATCTTGTTTGTTTGTTTTTTTTAATGACATTTAAAGGATATATTTCTGGACTTTCAATTCTATTTTAACAATTGTTCTTCGTGTAGAGAGCATGTTATCCCCATATATTTTTTAAAGATTTTGTTTATTTTATTTTTAGATAGAGGAGAAGGAAGGGGGAAAGAGAGGGAGAGAAACATCAATGTATGGTTGCCTCCTGCGTGCCCCTTACTGGGGACGTGGCCTGCAACCGAGGTATGTGCCCTGACTAGGAATCGAACCGGCCACCCTTTGGTTCACAGACCAGCACTCAATCCACTGAGCCACACCAGCCAGGGCTATCCCCATCTTTCTGCTTTTAAAATGTTCTTTATATTTGACTTTCAGCAGCTTGACTACATTGTGTTTATGTGTGGCTTTTATTGGCTTGCTTGGAGTTTGCTCTGCTTCTTTAATCTACAGGTTGATATTTTTTTTCAAATTTAAAAAAAAGTGACCAGCCACTATTTATGTATTTGCCCATATACATCCTTTCCTTTCTGGGATTCCAATGACACATATATTAGATTGTTTGATATTGTCCCACAGACCTGGGAGTCCCTGAGTGTCTTATAATTTTATTTTATTTGTTTTCTGTGCACATTGGTTTCAATGATTTCTATTTTCCTATCTTCAAGATGACGGATCATATATTTTACAATATCCTATCTTCTGTAAAGACCATCAAGTCCTTTATTTATTTACTTTCATTTAGGTTATATTTTAGTTTTCCATTCTAGAATTTTAATTTAGTAGGTTTTATAGTTACCATTTCTCAACTGAGATTTTTCTTTTATTCATTTATTACACTTAAATTTTTCACTATATCCTCTTTTATAATAGCAAACAAAGGTATTGAAACAGAATTCTGAGATGTTGTATCCATGCCATGTTTGTTTTTAATGATTTGTTTTTCTTTTTTGGTTTTGAATCACATTTTCCTGTTTCTTCAGATAACTAGTAAATATTTATTGTTTATTATACACTGTAGATACTGTATTGTTAATTATCTGAATTTTTCTGTTTTTTAAAAATATTGAGGGTTTTTTTTCCCAATCAGTTTGTCTACAGGTACATCACCTTGGTTATCTCCAGTCTTGTTTTTCAGCTTTTTTTAAAGTGTGGTTCTAGAGTAACCTTTAATCTAGGACTGTAAAAGCCTTTTTACAAAGGTTTTTTGTTTTTTGTTTTTGTTTGTTAGTTTGTTTCTGGACTGTGTATTTTCTGGAAGCTCAGTAAAATGACTTAGGGTGTTCAAATGAAATTTGGTTTGCTATCCCTGGTGTGTTCTCCAGCTGTTCAGTAATTTTTCTAGGCAGTACCTTGCAGGGTATTACCCAGAACATGTGCTGCTCAGTTTTCAGCAAAAGAGAAAAAAAGATCACTATGCAAGGCTCTGGGGTTTTTTCCTTCTGTATCTTGATGACCAGTTCCAACCATTTCATCATCATCAAAGTCTCATCTCTGGTTCTTCAGCATTGTGAAGCCACTATGATTTACTTGAACTTCATCCCCCTGTCCTCTGTCATAATCAGGAAATTTCCTCCAGGCAGAAAACAGATGCAATTTGGAGGCTCATCTCCTGTGTTTCTCACAGTCCTGTGCTGTTTTTCAAATTCTGAACAGTGTTGCCTCACCTGTTAGGCTGGTCTCACAGTTGTTGACAGTGGAAGAGCTATCCAATAGCTTTTCTTTTATGGATAGAAGTAAAAATTATAGGTATATATGTTATATATATATGTATATAATATATATATAAGTTATATATATTTCATCTTCCTTTTTAGAGATTATTCTTTCTCCTTTGAAATACAATATGAATTTTGCAGTTTTTAAAACACATTATATTTTCTATAAAAATAAGACAGAAAATAGGATAAAAAAAGATTTTTTAAAACATTTCATATTAGAACAAGTTCAGCTTATTCTTAATTGCTTTATCCTTTATTAGTAATATTTAAATGTAAAACCAAAGAATAAGAAATATTAGTATTTTGCATGCCTTGTGCTAATCCAGATATATTGACCATTGGCAATGTGCTGTTTGTTGGTTGTTTTTACAGTTTTGAAATTCTGAGTTACAAATGCATTTTGCTTTCAAGTATGTGCCAAGAGCATAAATAGTTGAGCTTTAAAATGACAACTAGCTACATCTCTATTTGTCTGAATAAATGTCTGTATATGATATGTTTATAACTGTTGCAACACTCCTTTTCTTCACCCTGACAGTTCTGTAGAGATACAGTATATCACTATACAGAATCCACAGCATGTTCAACACTTTGTGCTAAGGCATTGCTACTTCAAAATGATTACGATTTGATCTCTGCACCTATTGAATCTACTATGATCAACATTTCATGTTGCATAAACTATATGGTTGAATTAAGGTAAACACAAGATTTTCAAAATACTTAAATGGGCTCAAGCATAAATGTATTTATATTAACTAAACAAAATGCAGTGACTAAAAGTTCAAAAAAGATATTTATGTGAATAAAATAAAATACAACATATATACACACATATACATTATCCAGGGTTGGGAAACAAACAATTAATTATATAATAGATTGTTTTTTAATTAAAAATTATATATATAATCATATATGTAATTTCTCTCTAAGATATTAAATCATAACTATTGTGGTCCTTGCAAATCTTCTTTAGGGACACTTCTTTAAGTAGTGGTGGTTTCAAATATTTCTAAGATCTAGTCCAGAATCTTCCTATTAGAGTCTGAATTGTAAACTAGTCTGAGAATACTAGAGAAACTGTCAACAATTATACCTTAAAAGCTATATTTTCTAGGGGAAACTATTTTATAAATCTCTGTCATCTTTCAAACTTATCATCATTTAATCACAATTGAAACCCCCTTATATCAAACTCTTTGATTGATGAACAATAAACACTAGAATAAGATAGGAAACCATAAACAATAATTTATGCATGTATTAGGTATTTGATTTGATATAAACCATAAAAATGTACATGCCTTTTTTTTCCAGTTTATGGTGAAGTGTGTTTTTTCTGGTGAAAGTCTGCTGATTAGAGTTCCATGCAATCCTTACCAATTACAAACATCCACTGGGAATGTGTATACTATAACTTCCAGTTAGTTTTAATTTGAGGTGGAAGAAAGATTTAATAAGAAAATACTGAGTACATTTGCCTTCTAAACACTCACTATTTTTCAATCACTTTCACATAATGTAATAGTAATAAATGTAGCAACTAAGCTTTAAGTTTTTCTTAATATTAGACCAAAATTTGGTAGAAACAAAACCATAAATCTATTGCAATCATATTTTCTTAGTCTACATGTATTTATGAAGTTGCAATATTACCATAACAAGAAATGTTGAGAAGATGAAGGGATTAATCAAAGAACATACATGTATAACTCATAGACACAGACAATAAATAGTCTGGTGACAGCCAGAGGGAAGAAGAGGTGGGGGATGGATGGAGGTGAGCAAAGGGAGGAAATGGGGACATCTGTAGTAGTGTCAATGATAAAAAAAAGAAAAGAAATATAGTTTTCTACCTTTATACTGTAAGAATATCATATCTATGTAAAACATAAAGCCAAATTTTCTAAAATGAATAAATTTGTGGTCACATATTTGAGTGTTGGTAGCTATATAACCCAAGTGAAGAGAGCAGGAATGTTCATTATGCCAGATACAAGCCTCCTGGCCAGATGGGTTCCACCTCACTCATAGCTACATGCGCTATAAGAATAAAGGTTAATGATTAAGTTGGAGGGTCATTTACGTAGATGCAGTTTAAGATAGTTTCTATGATACATATTCATTGTAATTTATCTTGTTAATAATAAGCTGAATAATGTCAGGGATCTTGCCTGTTTTATTCACCACTGTATCCCTAGTGTGTACATGGTACATTGTAATTAGGAAAAAAATCAACATCTATTTAAGGAAGGAAAGCCATGACCAAACCATTTATAAAACACACACATACACAAAACAGATTACTTAGAAAATTATTCAGCATCACAGGTAATCAAATAACACTTTAAAGAACTAAACAGTAATCAAACTGACAATATTTAAAAGCAATAATAGTAACTATTGAAACAAAAATGATGGAATAAACACACTTGTGTATTGTTAGAAGAGTGTAAATTGATACATTCATTCAGAAGGGCACAATTTTATAGTATGTACTCAAAAGTCTCAAAAGCACTGTCTGTTTCAAGATATTTTTTACAGCTATATCCATGTAAGCAAAAAACAGCAAACAAATTAATAGTAGATTGATGAAGTAAATAATGTGACATCTATATGTTGGAACATTATGTAAGCATTTAAATCATATTCATAGAATATATAATGTGTGGAAATGATGGGAATAGAGAATATTATATTTAGAAAATCACATTTATTATAAAACATACATACACAAAAGAAACAACAAAATAGAAAACTGATGATCTATTTTGAGGTGATATGGTCTTTGGAGATTTTTGTTTCCTTTTTTCTTTCTTTTAATTCTTACTTATTGTGTATAATGAGCATATTTTTTAACATGTAAGTACAAAAATTACCTTGAAATCCTTTTAATTTTACTTCTTTTAATTTTAAAATTTTATCCTTGTTCTATTACAGTTGTCCCATTTTTCCTCCATTGCTCTCCCTTGACCTGCCCATCCCCTTCCCACATTCAGTCTTCCGCCCCACCACCATTGTCTTTGTCCATGGATGTCTTTATACATGTTCTTTGACTAGACTCTTCCCCTTCTTTCCCCTGTTATCCCCCTCCCTCCTGCACTCTGGTCACTGTTAGCCTGTTCCTTGTTTCCATGCCTGTGGTTCTATTTCGGTTATTTGTTTTGTTCATTAGGTTCTACTTATAAGTGAGATCATATGGTATTTGTCTTTCACTACCTGGTTTATTTGATTTAGCATAATACTCTCCAGTTTCATCCATGTTATTGTGAAGGGCAGGAGGTCCTTCTTTCTTTCTGCTAGATAGTATTCTATTGTGTAAATAGCTTTTTGATCCACTCACTTACTGATGGGCACTTAGGCTGTTTCCAGCACTTGGCTATTGTAAAAAATGCTGCTATGAATATTGGGGTGCATAGGTTCTTTTGAATTAGTGTTTCAGGATTATTATGGCATAATCCAAGCAGTGGAATCACCAGTTCAAAAGGCAGTTCCATTTTTATTTTTTTGAAGAAATTCCATACTGTTTCCCAAAGTGGCTTCACCAGTCTGCATTTCTACCAACAATGCAATAGTGTTGCCTTTCTCCACATTCACACCAGTACTTGTTGTTTGTTGATTTGTTAATGAAGGCCATCCTGACAGGCGTGAGGTGATACCTCATTGTGGTTTTAATTTGTAGTTTTCTGATGGCTAGTGATGCTGAACATTCTTTCACATGTCTTTGTGCCCTCTGTAGATGCAGTCCTCCTTGGAGAAATGTCTGATCAGGTCATTTGCCCATTTTTTAATTGGATTGTTTGTGTTCCTAGTGTTGAGTCCTATGAGTTCTTTATATATTTTGGAAATCCAGCCCTTGTCTGAGGTATCATTGGAAAATATGTTTTCTCATATGGTTGCTTCCCTTTTCACTTTGCTGATGTTTTCTTTAGCCATACAGAAGCTTTGTAATTTTATGTAGTCCCATTTCTTTATTCTTTCCTTTATATCCCTTTCCCTAGGACATATATTGGTGAAAATATTGTTGCGTGGGATATCTGAAATTTTACTGCCTACGTTTTCCTCTAGGACCTTTATGGCATCATGACTTATATTTATTTCTTTTATCCATCTTGAGTTTATTTTGGTGTATGGTGTAACATGGAGATTTTTTTGAATGAAGATTTTTTTCATTTTTTTGGCCTCGTCCTATCCAGATCTCCCAACGCCATTTGTTGAAGTGGCTATTTTTACTCCATTTTATGCTCCTTCTCCCTCTGTCAAATATTAATTAACCATAGAGACACGAGTTTATTTCTGGGCTGTGTTCTTTTCCACTGATCTATGTGTCTGTTCTTATGCCAGCACCAGACTGTTTTGATTAGAGTAGCTTTGTAATACAGTTTGATATCAGGTATTGTGTCCCCTCCTACTTTGTTCTTCTTTCTCAGTATTGCTGAGGCTATTTGGGGTCATTTATGGTTCCATATAAATTTTTGAAATGTTTGTTCTAAATCTGTGAAATATGTCACTGATATTTTAATAGGGATTGAATGAATCTATAGATTACTTTGGGTAGTATGGACATTTTAATAATGTTGATTCTTCTAATCCAAGAACAGGGTATATGCTTTCATTTATTTGTGTATCCTTAATTTCTTTCTTCAGTGTTTTGTATTTTTTTGAGTATAGGTCTTTTACTTCATTGGTTGAGTTTATTCTTGGTACTTTATTTTCTTATTGCTACAGTAAATAGGATTTCTTTCTTGGTTTTTGTTTCTGATATTTCATTGTTGGCGTACAAAAATGCCTTTGGTTTCTGAATATTGTCTTTGTGTCACACTGTTTTGCCAAATTCACTTATTAGGTGGAGTAGTTTTGTGGTGGAGTCTATAGGGTTTCCTTTGTATGCTATCATGTTAGCTGCAAATAATGACAGTTCTATTTCTTCCTTTTCAATTTGGATCCCTTTTCTTTCTTTTTCTTGCTTGATCACTGTGGCTAGAACTTCCAATACTATGTTGAATAGAAGTGGTAAAAGTGGACACCCTTGTCTTGTTACTGATCTTAGGAGGAAAGCTTTTAGTATTGCCCATTGAGTACAGTGTTGATTGTAGGTTTCTCATATATGGTCTTTAGTATGTTGAGGTATGCTCCCTCTATTCCCACTTTGCTGGAGGTTTTATCATAAATGGGTGTTGTACTGTATTAAATACTTTTTCAGCTTCTATTGATATGATCATATGATTTTTGTCTTTAATTTTGCTTATGTGGTATATTAAATTGATTGATTTGTGAATATTGTACCATTTGTCCATCCCTGAGATGAATCCCACTTGATCATGGTATATGATCTTTTTAAAGTATTGCAGGATCCTGTTTGCCAATATTCTGTTGAGTGTTTTAGCATCTATGTCTATCAGTGATATTGGACAGTAGTTTTCTTTTTTTGTTGTCTTTCTCTAGCTTTGGGATTAGGATAATACTGGCCTCATAAAAAGAGTTTGGGAGCCTTCCCTCACTTGAACTTTTTGGATTAGTTTAAGAAGAATGGGAGTTAGCTCTTCCCTAAATGTTTGGTAAAATTCACCTGTGAAGCTGTCCAATCCAGGGCTTTTGTGTACAGGAAGTTTTTTGATTACTGCTTCCATTTTACTAGCTGTCACTGGTCTATTCAGGTTTTCTGCTTCTTCTTGATTCAGTTTTGGAAGATTATATGTTTCTAGAAATGTGTCCATTTTGCCCAGATTGTCAAATTTCATGGCATATAGTTGCTTGCAGTAAGTTCTTACAATCCTGTGTATTCCTGTGGTATTGGTTGTAATTTCCCCTCTTTTGTTTCTGGTTGTCTTTATGTGGGTCCTCTCTCTTTACCTTGATGAGTCTGGCTAAAAGTTTTTCAATTTTGTTTATCTTTTCAAAGAACCAGCTCCTGGATTTATTGATCTTTTGAATTGTTCTTTTAGTCCCTAGATCTTTAATTCTGCTCTAATCTTGATTATTTCCTTCCTTCTACTCACTCTTAGCTTTGTTTGTTATTGTTCCTCTAGTTCTTGTAGATGTAGGGCTAGGCTATTTCTTTGAAATGTTTCTGTCTTTTTTAGGTAGGCCTGTATTGCTATGAACTTCCCTCTTAGGGCTTCCTTCACTGTGTCCCATAGGTTTAGGGTTGTTGTGTGTTCATTTCCTTTTGTTTCCAGAAACTTTTTGATTTCTTCTCTGATCTCATCACTAACCCATTCATTATTTAATAGCATCTTATTCAGTCTCCATGAATTTGAATGTTTTTGTTTTTTTCCTTGGGGTTGGTTTGTAGCTTCAAGCCATTGTGATCTGAGAAGATTCTTGGGGTAATTTCATTTTTTTAAATTCGTTGAGGCTTTTTTTGTTTGTACCATGTAGTCTATCTTTGAAAATATTCCATGTACATTTGAAAAGAATGTATATTTGCTTCTTTGGGGTGCAAGGTTTTGTATATATCAATTAAGTCCATTTTATCTTGAGTGTTGTCAAATGCCATGGAATCCTGTTGATTGTTTAAAAGATCTATACATTGTTGACAGTGGGGTGTTTAAATCCCCAACTATGAGTGTATTGTTGTCTATGTCTTTCTTGAAGTCCTCCAAGATTTTCCATATATATATTTCTCTGCTCCTATATTGGGTGCATATATGTTCACAATGGTAATATCTTCTTGACGGATTATACCCTTAAGTATTATGAATTGTCCTTTGTCTGATTACGGTATTTCTTTTGAAATCTATTTTTTTCTGATGTAAATATTGCTACTCTAGCTTTTTTTTTTTTTCCATGTCAATTTGCTTAGACTATTTTTTCCATCCCTTCACTTTCAGTCTGTGTGGATCTTTTGTTTTGAGGTGGGGATCTTGTAGGTAGAATATATGTTAGTCATGTTTTCTTAATCCATTCAGCTAATCTATGTTTTTTGATTGGAGTATCTAACCTATTTACATTTAAGGTTATTATTGATAAGTACTTATTCATTGCCATTTTTTTCCCTTTGTACCCATGTTCCTCTCTTTTTCTTCATCCTCTTAAAGCACTCCCTTTAGCATATCTTGCAATGCTGGTTTGTTGGAGATGTATTCTTTTCACCTTCTTTTGTCTGGGAAATTCCTTATGTCACCTTTCATTTTAAATGACAGCCTTGCTGGGTAGAGTAGTCTTGGTTGCAGGCCTTTGCTTTTCATTACTTGGAATATTTCTTGCCATTCCCTTCTGGCTTGTAGCGTTTCTGTTGAGAAATCAGCTGCTAGCCTTATCAGAGCTCCCTTGTATGCTACTGTTTGTTTCTCCCTTGCTTTTTTTAAGATTCTCGCTTTGTCTTTAAAATTTGACATTTTAATTATGATGTCTTGGAGTAGGTCTCTTTGGGTTTTCTTGATTGGGACCCTCTGTGCTTCCTGAATTTGCACGACTTTACCACTGTATGTTAGGGAAGCTTTCTGTCATTATTTTTTCAAACAGGTTTTCTATCTCTTGCTCTTCTTCTCTTTCTGGTATCCCTATTACATGGGTATTATGTTTCATTTTGTCCTGTTGCTCCCTTAAACCCTCTTTGTCCCTTTTGATTCTTTTTTCGTTCTGTTGTTCCATTTGGGAATTGTTTTTTTTTTACCTTGTCCTCCAGCTTGCTGATTACCCTCTGCTTCATCTAACCTGCTTTTAATTCCTTCTCCTGCATTCTTCATTTCAGATATTGTATTTTTCATTTGCTCCTGTCTCTTATTGATAGTTTCTGTGTTATTATTCATTAGTGTCATCCTCAGTAAGTTCCTTGTAGCTTCCCTGGAGTTCTTTGTAGTTTTCACTGAGCTCCTTGAGCTTCCTTATAACCATTATTTTGAACTCAATGTCTGATAGTTTGTTTGTCTCAATTTCATTTAGCAGTCTTTCTGAGGATTCCTCCTTTCCTTTCAATTGGGGGCTGTTTCTTTGTCTCCCCATTTTAGGTGATTTGTCCTGTTTGTTTCTGCATATTAGATTTATCTGCTTTGACTCCCTGTCTTTGTTGTGTGACCTTCTGTGGTAGGAGACCTGTGGGACTCAGTGTTGCAGTCTCTTCGAGCTCCTGAGCCTGATGGTCTTGAGATGCCCTTTATGCCATTTCTGTGGGCTCTCTGGTTGTAATTGGGTTTTGATTATTACTGGGTCATTCTTTGGTGGGGCCTTCCACCTGTCTGGCTAACTAAGGGTCACCCACCCACCAGGTCTGTGTACTGTTTTATAGGTGCTCCAGAACAAAATCAAACAGCACTGGAAACACACCCACACTCATAAAAATAACCCCCACACACAACCAAACTATCAACAGCAAATGAGCCAATATTAATAAAAGTATAAAGAGATTAAGGCTGTTATAAGAAAGGGGGAACGAACATGAGATGACTATCTGAAGGAAAAGTGATTTTGAGAGGATAGAGAGAAGAACAATAAGAAGAGTAGAAAATAGAGACTAGGCAAAGAGAGACATAAAATAAAATTTACATCACAAGTATAAAAGGAAGAAAGGATGGTGGAATGGAGTAAGAGAAGCAAAGCAAATAGTATTAGGATTAAACCAAAATTAAACACACACACACACACACACATGTACATGGACCCAATTGGGAAAAAAAGATTCATTACAGCAATATCAACAACAAATGAGCTAAAATTGTTATAGGTGGGATGGGAATAAGGGAAAAAAGGAAGAAAGAAAAGCTTAAGAAATGGCTAGAGGAAAGAGAAGTGATTTTGAGAGGATAGAAGGAGAAGAAATACTAAGAGCGAGGAATGAAAACCAGGGTATTACAGGGGAAAATTAAAATTTAAAATGAAATAAAGAAAGGGCAGGAGGAAAGCAAAATGGAACAAGAGAGGGGAATAGCAAATTTAAGACTTATAAGAATACTGACTATGTAGAAATAAAATTGAAGAAATGCAACCACAATCCCCTTATCACAACCAACATGCAAAGGCTGCTAAAGGTGGTGAGAGAATCAGGGTATTTTAAGAACGGGAAAAAGAATGTGAGATGACTGATGACAAGCAGAAATGGTTTTGAGAGGCTGGAGGGGGAAGAAATAGAGTGTGGAACAGAAACAAGTCATAGCAAGAGAGGAAATGGAATTTAAAACAAAAATAAGAAGAGGAGGGAAGCAGGTAAAATGGAATAAGGGGAGGGAAGAGCAAAATATGGGATTTAAAAGAAACTATAATATAACACCTGGTGACATATTAGAACCAGCCTTGAAGGACAAAAAGGGGATGTAAAAAGCTATGCAGGAGAGAAAATAGCGCCAATCAAAGAAAACCAAGGGGATCAGGGCCTGATGAACTGTGTGGCTCATGATGTGTGGTGAAGGGCCCTTTCAGAGCTTTTCTTCTTTTCCCTTCAGAACTGAATCTAGCAGGAGACCCCTGAGCCTGGCCTTGCTGACCTGCAGAGCCTGCAATCCTTACGGTGGGAGCTGGGCTCGCCTGTCTGTGGGGAGATCTGGATGGCTGCAGCAAATCTCCAGCATTCGGCTCCTGTCTTCCATTGCCAAGCCTGACACTTTCTTCCAGGAGGTTTGGCCTGCATTCTCCACTCGGAATAGCCCCCTGCTTGCGAGCCATGCTGGGTCGGGTCCTACAGTTCCTTCCGTGGGACTCTATCCCTCTGAATTTTAGGTTAGTAGAGCTGCAGCACCCTCGTGCGCTCTCGTTGGAGCCTCGTCTACCTGCCGATTCTCCGGGTTTGCCTCAGCTCTCCTTTTAAAAGAGTTTCTGTGTGCCCCCCACCATGCTGCAGTACTGGTCCCCGGGGGGCTTGTTCTCCATGCACTGCCCTTCCCTAAAAATGACAGAGTCTCTTATGGTCAGGGCTGGCCACAGCCTTTCAGAGCCTCTGACAGTTTTAGATAAAGTTTCTCTCTGGGTCTTTGCTGGGTGGCGTTGGGAAGAGCCCCGCGGCTATACTAAACACAGGGTGGTGGCAGAGCGATGACCCTGCTCCCCCCAGAGATCTTCAGCGTCCTGCGGGCCTGCTCCTGGCCACACTGTTCCTGGAACCTACACCTCCCAGGCTGTCTCTCTCGGGCCCAGCTGCTCGTGGCTCCTGGGCTGATCCACAGCCACCTCGACTTTGTGCAGCCAGAAGTGCTGGGCTGGGCTGCCTGGGCTGCCTGTTCCCAGGCACCCTGTAGTTAGGCAGGTTTTGCCCACTGCCACTCACTCCCTGCGCTCTCGCCCATGTACGTGCCCACCCACAGACACTCTCACTTGTTCTCCACTGGACTCTCGGGTGGACTGCTCTGTGTTTTGGCGGCAAGACCTGCCCGGGTCTGGGAGAAAGTGAATGAAGCCTCGTATAACTTTTGCTTAAATTTGAGTGTGCCACATTTGATAAAATGCTAGCAGTAAAAAGAACATTAGAAATGCCCTAATTAAACCTCCATCTTTAGCAGTAATTGGCCTTGCACATTTTCCACATTAAACTTTCCAGGAAAATGTGTTTCAAAATGGGCACGGACTTGTACTTATTTGGGAAATAAAATCTGGGTTGTACAAAATAATACAACAAATGGGCCAATATTCTGCACTCAGCATGCACTTATATTTTGAAATATGGCAGTAAACTGAGTATTTATTAAGCATGAACACTACAAATTGACTATTCATGATAGTTTGACAATAGTTTCCAAGTGGAAATTGAATTTTTCCAAAAGAAGTTAAATTATAGAAAAATAAAATAAAATAAATAAGAACATTTCCATGGTTTATTACAGTTTTATTTTGCATCATTATGTTTATCATTGGAGGTGTTTATTGTTAAGACATACATTTCTTCGATTAATAGCTAATCTATTCTTCAGAGCCTCCTTTGCATTTACATTGAGAACATATGGCTGCAAAATGAAACGTGACAATTCCTTCATTCATTCTTTTCTCTATAAAAAGAGTCATTATAGATCATATTTAAAGATGTTGAGGTTATGAGATGTAAGGACGCTGAATCACTAAATTGTTTTCTGTTTGTTTGTTTTGGTATAAGAACTTCTCAGGAAAACTGCAGGAACATCTACACTGGACTTTGAATCAGTGAGAACAGCACAAAGGTTTGAGATCATTTATTGCAGCATCTAGCATTAATTACACTGATTAATACAAAAACCAGTACCTTGAAGTGAGATGATGATATAACAAAAATTACAGTATGTGACATCATCTTAGTAGTGTGGCAGCAGATGGTAAGAATACAGATAAAGCAGGTTGGTCAGTTGGTCAATGCAATGAAAAGACATGTAAAACCTGTCGCCTGTGGTGGCTCGAAAGGCAGTTCAGAGTTAAGTGAATTTGTAGTTCTAGAAATGCCTGAAGAATTTATATTAGTAGTAGTATTTTTATTGATGGTCTTAGAAAAATGTTACAAGAAAGAGAGAAGCTTAGCAAATAATTTCCAGGTTTAAAGTAGAATTGAAAAGGAATAGAGAAGTTCAAAAGACAAGTAAGTGAAGACTGTGAGCATGACCCAGTGAAATTTCTCAGTTGCATGGAGTGACCAAGATTGTGCCAAAGATTAAATGAAGAACATTATTTTGCCAACTCAAGCTTGACAGCTTCAAGATTATCTGACTTTAAAACTGAGACACAGAGACAGGCTTGATAGCAAGGTAGCAAAGAAATGAAACACATTTTAGAACAAAGTCTGGCTGTTTTAACTACTTGTGCCTGGAACTGAGTGGAAGCAAATAATTTGCCAAGTCTTTCAAATAATTATACTGACAAAGAGCCACAAGTCCATTGAAAAGCCTTTGACTCTGCAGTCTTTAAAAAAACTATTGGATAACCATAAGTCCAAAGCATGAGATGGGTTTTGTAAGTTGGGCAGCCAAGAAAGATATTCATCAATACTCACTTTAGATGTGGCAATGGAGGATAAGAAAGAACTGCCTCCACCGAATTTGGCTTTCTTAACAAAGTTTTTCCCAAGGAAAATAATCAAGCCCAACTGAGGATCATTCTCTTGTCTCTAGGATGTGGAAGTTTATGATATCTGCCTGGCTGTATTCCATAAATGCCATATTCTATAAATGCCAAGACTTCTGTATGCCTCCTATTCTCCCATTTTTCAAACAAGACTTGCTGTTGAGATGATTTTGCATCTGTTAGTGTGTATATATGGAGGATCAGGGGTCAGAAAGCATGATTTCTACTTTTCAGATTTCAGAATCGTGGATATGTTTCCATACATGGACCTGAGGAAGACAGCTGTCATTATCCAAAGACTCCAGAACCTAAACCTGATGCTGTGATTGGATGGGATTTTAGGCCATTCATTCGGGGAAGCTGAGAAGATGGGGGGTACTGTGACAGGAGTAGAAGGCGAGACTGTGAAAACGATACCACTATATATTTATCAAACCATTTCTGTTTCCCCCTGGATGCATAGCGAAACCTATACCTTTAGTCTCCATTTACATTAGTTTTTGAAAATATGACTAATTTTTGCCTATAAAATATCCTACCTGATTCTTGAAGTTACCTATTTCTTTAAAAGAAAGATGGAAACCTTAGAGGTTGGTAGGAGCCTGGTAAATTGTTTGGAGGCAAACTACTCAAAAAGGGATGAGCAACCGCAAAATTTTAATTGTATTAAGCCTATGGTGAGTTCTGGGGTTCTGTTGTTTTACTGCTCTGGCCACTAGCATTAACCTAGACTATAGAGATACTTCTTAGCAAAAAAAAAACAAAAAAAACAAAAAAAAATCTTATACCCAAAGATTAAAGTATTATTTTTAAAGAAAAAATGCATAGTATATTTTAGATACACATATATAGATATATTTAAATGTGTAAATATAACTATTTTTTAGCTATTATTATTAAGAGGTTGAAGCTTGGTAATTTTGTTTTTTGCGAAAACATTAACATTCATCATGTTTTCAAAGTCTATTATTTAAAAGGAAAGAAAACAATTGCTACTACTTTTTCAGCAACATCAGGTATGCTATTCCATTTGGCAAATACTGATTTTCACAAGGACCTGATTTTTCCCACAATTCATGAAACACAAAATAATGTGGATTTTGGAGATGTGGTTATAGGTGACTGTCTAGAAATAATTATTAACTTCTGAAGAAGCTGTCATGGGAACACATGATGTCTTTAAATTAATAACATTTTATATTGCCCAAATTGTTTTCTACAAAGATTGTTGTTCCATTCTATTTGGCCTTAATTGGTATAATTGATAACAGAGCTTGGAGTGCCATTTTAATCATGTACGAACAGCTTTCCTGACACAAGAAAATCAAATAGCTGCAATGAGTTATCTGTTATTAGCAGGGAGACAGAAAGCTAAAAAAGCGACTGCTTGTTATTTTAACTTGAGACTTCGAGACTTCCAGATCACAAATACAGTTTACTAATGTTTTTAAAGAGTTTGTGCTAATTTCTAAACAATGAAAGCTAGGAGGTATATAATTTAACATGAAGAAAAACATGAGAAAATCAGTTGGATAAAGATTCGAGATACATACAAATGATTCAAAATGAAGAGCATGTTTGAAAATGTCCTAAGCATTAGTACAACACCTAGCAAACAAGACTTTTATGACTGAAAATAATCTTAGTTATAAATGTGATTACTTCCATTTTCACTCATTTGAATGGGTTCTTCAGTGTATATATGTGTGTTTATGTGTGTGTGAGGGGCACTGGATGCTGAAAAGAAAATGGATAGATAATACTAATTTAATATTTTATGTTGTTTATTTATTATGAGATATGAGCTGGTAATTCTAAAAAAAAGCATTATGCCCTTCACCTTCACAACCACTCTTCGGTATGTTCCCTTTTACTCTTTCTTAAATTGTAGGAAAAATTTTATTTTAATTATAGAAATTCTAGGAACTTAAGGTTTTCACTGTCTTTGGTAATCAAAAAATATTTACTCTATTGTCCCATTGAGAAATTCTGGATCCTGTGGCAGCATTTTCTATTCCTTCATGTTTTAAATTGAGAAACAGTCTTACTCTCTAAACCACAATTTTAACCACTGGGTCACTTTTGTTTATGATATATTTGTAGTTCAATGTATAAGAGGGTAAACAATCCATACCTCCAATACTGTCTCACTTTTCTTCTTTAATTCTTCTGCTTTAATTCCTGCTAACAACTTTTCCTATCATGTAGTGCTAACTCCACCAAGGTACACAGAGACCAAACAAACACTGCAGTACCAAGGAATGTGCTTGGTATGTGGCACTTTAGAGTTTAAAAAAAAATATATATATATATAATACATAAATTATATAAATTATATTTATATAATGCAGCCCAATGGTATCTGAGGCTTTTCTAGAAGCTCATGTATGTAGCTAACTATTAGCTAGGCAAATCATTACAGGACTTATTTTCCTTGGCTTTGTGTCCCACCCCTCATCTGGCCTCTCTCTCACTCAAATCTCCGTTAGTTTTTTCTGTACTCTCCTAATTTTTTCTTTATCACACAGGAAAATATGTTATTCACAATCATTAAAGCAGCTTCTTCTTCCTAAATCCTTTTTATCACTTTCTCATTCCAGAACTTTGCTGCCAAATCTATTCTCATCCTGTCTAGCACTTGCCTCTTCAACTGAACTCATTCTCCTTGCCTGCAAACACATAAATGGCTTGATTCTTCAGGGGGGGGGAAAAAAAGAACAAAAGGGGCAAAAAGTACTTAATTTTATCCTATCATACCTCTTCCCAGATAATGTTTTTCTTCTTTGGGCTATGCTGCAAAACCTTTACAATGACTAATTAGCAACCATAGTCACCTTATTAACTTTACTCCTTGCTTAACTATATAAACTTATATAAACTGACTTCTGAGCCAATCACTCAAATGAAAGTGCCCTCTCAGTTTCCAGTGATTTCCTAATAATAAAATTTCGTGGTAATTTCTTTTTTTAATTGAATTTATTTGGGGTGACATTGGTTAATAAAATTACACAGGTTTCTGGTGTACAGCTCTGTAATACATCATCTGCATATTGTATTGTGTGCTCATCACCCCAAGTCACCATATATCTTCCCTTTACCTTCTTCTGTCTCCTCCCACCCCGCTTTCCCTCTAGTAATCACCAAACTGCTGTCTGTGTCTGTGAGTTTTATTTTTTCTTTGCTTAATCCCTTCACCTTTATCACCCAGCCCCCCACACTGCCCCCAACAGCTATCAGTCTATTCTCTGTACCTATTAGTCTGTCTCTATTTTGTTTGTTAGTTTATTTTACTCATTAGCTTCCACATATGAATGAAATTATATGGTACTTGTCTTTCTCTGACTGTCTTATTTCACTTAGCATAATGCTCTACAGGTCCATCCATGCTGTCACAAAAGGTAAGATTTCCTTCTTTTATATGGCCAAATACTATTTCACTGAGTAAATGTCCACAGCATTTCTATCCACTCTTCTACTCATGGGTACTCGAGCTGCTTCCAAATCTTGGCTATTGTAAATAATGCTGCAATGAACATAGGGGTACATCTATTCTTTTGCATTAGTATTTTGGGATTCTTCAGATGTACTCCCTGCTGTGGAATTGCTGGGTCATAAGACAGTTCCATTTTTAATTTTTTCGAGGTATCTCCATACTGCTTTCTACAGTGGCTGCACCAGTTTACATTCCCACCAACAGTACATGAGGGTTCCCGTTTCCGCAGATCCTCTCCAGCACTTGTTTGTTGATTTATTGCTGATAGCCATGCTGATAGGTATGAGGTGATAGCTCATTGTGGTTTTAGTTTGAATTTCTCTGATAATTAGTGACATTGATCATCTTTTCATATGTCTATTGGTTATCTGTATGTCCTCTTTTGTTTTTGTATTCTTGTTTTTTAAAGCCTCATACTGTATTTGCTGTTTCCTTAATCTTCACCTACTTATTGAAATCCTTTCCATTCTTGGCAGTGGGGGAGAAACATAAATAAGGTCCTATGAAAAGTAACCTCACAGGGTGATTGGATCATAAGTTACTAACTGGACAGGTCATGGTGGGTAGTAATGCCCCAGATATGTAAATTCTTTACTAAAGGTTCATCTTTGCCTTAAGCAAGCCTTGTTCCTAGTTTCTGTACATCTAGGTTAATAGAGCTTTGAAATACCCTCTATCAGACCCCTTTCTTGCTTTCTCTCAAATTGATAAATCTTTACATTTCCTCCTTAATTTCAAATGCATAAATGAGACTGCATTTATTTCAGTTTGTTGAGAAATTGCTTCCAGTTTTATCCATTTGGCTTAAATGAATTTTTATAAAAAGTCTCCATAGATTTGGATATTCCTTTTTTTTTTTAATCTTTGCCAGAGAATATGTTTCTTGATTTTAGAGTAAGATGGGGGCGGGGGGAGAGAAAGATGGATGTGAGAAACATCAATTGGTTCCTCCAATACGTGCCCAGACTAGGAATCAAACCCACAACCTAAGTATGTGCCCTGACCAGGGACCAAACCTGAAACATTTTGGTGTAGAGGACAATGCTCCAACCATCTGGTCCCCCTCCCACCCCCCAGCCAGGGCCAGCTTTGGATATTCTTAAGTTGATAGTTCTATACTTGTACCTAAGCTTAATTCATTACCATTCTTTTAACATTTTTATTTTTTTTCCTAGGTTCTCCTAGGCTTGTCTTTCTTCCATTTCACTCTGATTCAGAGACACTATTTTGGGCTTTGGCTATTACAACTTGTCATTTTTTATTCTTGCTCTCAAGATTTCATGGATTATTTTTGTTTCATTTAAGTGCATTCCAAAACACATATCATTATTTGTATTCTGTCATCAAAACTCCAGACATGATCCCAATTTCTAATTGGACTGTTCTTTCTATAGATGACATATTTCTAAAGCATAGATATAATTTCCCCCTCACACCTACTTACACCATCATGTTAATCATTAACCACATTGCTAGGAGAATGATCCTTTTAAAACATAGTTTGATTTTATAATAATCTTGCTTAAAATCCCTTAACTGCTTGCTATGCATGGGTTTATCCTGCTCGTCTCTCTATTCTTTGATTTGAAAGATCTAGGCATATTAAGGTTCCCTGAAACATATGACAGCTTTCTGAAAAATAAATAATTTATTAAAATAATATATAAATACATCTCACTACTGTACATGGATGTCTTGTTTTAATCTTAGTATTCTTTAAAACTAAATTTCTAAAATTATAAAACTTTTGATAACTATTATTTTGCACCATTTCATAAAACTAACAGTCTGGAATTAGAATATTTACTTGTAAAGGAGCCAGATGAAGACAAAATAAAATTGTAGATTCCCATTTTCTGTGGAAAAGGAAACATTTCTCAAGTAAAGAAAAGTAAGGTAAATCTACAGTAAAAAACTTGACAAAAAATATAATCCCAATGAAATGAATAGGAAATTGATCCACAGGGGACAAAGTTATACTGTATTTTCACCATTGACAAGGTGACCTGGGCTTTCAAATACTTCACAAAAGCTCTGAGTTATCAATATGTAAGAATGGTGACATTAACTTGTGAATATTTAACAAGTGTGGTGATTAGGTCCTGGAGAGTTATCCTTGTAAAAAAGAAGCAGAGGTTTATGTAGACAAAAAAGAAATGATGTAAATGATAGACAGTAAATAGATGCATGAATGCATATATACATAAATACAACCAATAGAAAGAATGTAGGGCAGTATATTGAAGATCATGGTTTGGAGAAAGCTTTTAAAAACCCAAAAGATTAAAAAGCCAACAACAAAGAAAGGAAAAATCTGGGCTTAACTATATCAAAACAATAATTTCTACTCAACAAGGGCAAAATTATATAAAAACATATTTGCAACACAAAACAGGCAATGACAATATTTAGAACATTAACTATCTCAAATAAATGAAGCAGAAAAGAAGAAACTAATAAATTTGGCAAAGGTTATAAAATGAAATTCACAGAAGTAACATAGAAGGTGAACTCACTGATAATCAGAAAAAATTCAAATATTTTGAGAATGTGAAAAAATGAGAATTCTCATGCATTCTAGTAAATATGTCGCTTGGTAAGATTTGGTTTCAAAATGCCATCTAAAATCAGTATGCTCTCACTTACTTTCAGTGAGAGGCAAGTTACAGAAATGGAAGTCCAGATGATTAATAACAATAACATATTCCATAAAGAACAAAAATCTAATGGAAAAGTTTTTTAATGTATTAAATCACCCACTATTATAAAATAGGGTAATATTCAATATTTGCAAGTGTTTGATAAATGGGAACTTGTATATAACATTAGAAGTAATGTAAATTTTCTGGAACCTTTCTGAAAATCAATTTGACATGTACGTCAAGAGCTTTAAAATGTTTATAGGTGTGATAGTTAATTTGATGTGTCAGTTTGACTGGCCAAGGGGTAATCCAGATTAAACATTATTATTGGGTGTGTGTGCCAATGTGCTTCCGGGTGAGATGAGCATTTGAATTAATGATTCTGGAAAGTAGATGGCCCACCCCAAAAAAGGTAAGCACCATCCATTCTTTAGAGGGTATGAATAGAAAAGAAGAATGAGAAAGAAGGAACTTGCCCCTCGTTTTCCTGCCTCATGATTGAACTGGGACATCTCATCTAATCTCTTCAGATCTAGGGATAGGAGTGATACCATTTCCTCAGTTCCCCTGCTTCTCAGGCCTTTGGATTCAGAATGAGTTATGCCACTGCTTTCCTGGGTCTACAGTTTACAGATTATGCAACTTCTCAGCCATCATCATCGCATAAACCACTTTCTCATAATAAATCTCTTTCTATATACTTATATATAGATTATATATTTTTTTCTTTTTTTCCAGAGAAACAGAATCAGTAGGATATATATACACTCACAGTACATCCTATGATACAATAACCTATGTTCTAGTAATTGTACTTATATATATTATAAGAGGCAATCAAAACACAGATTAATACATAACTATATTTTTAATAGTATTATAAAGTATAATGAAAACTGGAACATTTTAAAACCTCAATATCATGGTAAAGATTTAAAAGGTGTAATTTATGATACTCTATCAGATGCAGCCATAAAAATTATGTATAGGAAAAATTTTAATGAATTAAGAAAATCTTTATATTAAGGGTGAAAAAGCATAATGGGAAATTCTCCTATGTTGAAAAGAAATAAAGTATTAATAGTGGTTATCTACACTGGAAATTTATAGTCCATACATAGTACCTTTGGTGGGAAGATGCAAAAATATTGTACTTTACCTCTAAATGTTCAACACTTAGTCTATTACTTGGTACATACTAGGCACTCAATAAACAATTGTTAAGAGAATAAATTTGAATTTCAATTTATTTATTTGTTTTTCTTACTCTTTTATGTAATTTGGAAATTCTCGCCAATGAGTGAATATTGTTTCTATAATCATAAATATTATTTAAAATAGGTATGTGCTGGAAACTTCTGTAAGGTTTATATATTATTATAGAATTAATATATTCTAGTTTTTCTTTTGATTTTGTCAATTAAATTTTATCCTTCCTATATTAAATTTAATTATTAGGTCACAAAATAATTTTACATTCATGAGCTTGCTACTCAGTTCAAATAATGATATCACATAGTTTTTAATTTAAACGTTTTGTAAGAAGAATTGACCTTGGGTTGTGGGCACATAATACAATATGCAGATAATGTATCATAGAATTGTACACTTGAAATCAAGATAATCTTATTAACCAATGTCTCCCCAATAAATTTAATTAAAATTTTTCCATTTTACTCCTAAATTGTATTTTTAAAACATATTATACAATGATATAAAAAGTATTAGCTTTGAAACAATAATGTTAAATAATATTTTCCTATTGAGCTATAATGGTGTAAAAGAGTATATTTTACTTCTTCTGTGAGCAAACAGATGGAATTATTCAAATATTTAATATTACGTCTTTATTCCCATTTACTAAGCAATAATTACTATGTCGAAAGATTAAGTGGAAGGAGAGAGTAGAAATATGCAAATAATCTGTAATAAAAATCAATATTTAACAAACTTTGCTTTTTAGGGGAAAAAATGAGAAAGAATTAAATATGCCCTTTGCAGTAGATTTAACTCAAACTTTTCAATTTCAGGCTTGAATTTCAATTTGCTGAGCAAACTTTCTCTATTTGAACATATTCTCTTTTGGCTCAGTTGCATTTCTACTGATGCTTAAAGGATATGTGAGAGTTGGCTCACATTTACAAAGCACCCAGTGTGAAATGGCATTTTACTCCCTGTGCATTCTTTTTTTTATTTTCTACTACTTTCCTTTGTTGTTAGTTAGGGATTCAAACAGGAGCTTCACACTGTGATGCAAGTCATCAGGAATACTTATCACAGAAGAAAAACATACTTTATTCTATTAAAAAGTAAATTATAGCGGAAACTAGTTGTCTTCACCAGCTCAACAAGTCATGGTCCTGAGATTCTATATTTATTTCAGAAACTCCATCATCTCTTAAAGTGAAATGATACAACCAAACATAGCTATTCAAACCAGATAAATAGAAGCTGATTAAAACTTTTCTACATATGTATAGAGTAAGTATTTAGAAAGGGGGTAGGAAAGACAGGGGAGAATGGTTCTTTTATGACAAGGACAGATTTGAAGCAATTGTTTCATCTAAGAAGTAAGAACATTATTGCGCAACTTCAAATTCCATAGAGTCAGCTTGTCAACATTCTGTCATTGAAAAGCATTAGCTTGATTTTTACAGTTTTATTTCGTATAACCTGCAATGGAGCAAGAGCCCTCTCTTTCTCTGAATGTCTGTGAAAACTCAATTTCACTTGCATTTCATGGGCTGAGTATAAAATAAAGTTGCACTGTGTAACACTATAAAATCGAGTCAATTGGGAGATTCTACTATCTCCATCCATAGCACTGAGGTCTCAGTTAAAACTTTGAAACAAATGACATTTGAGGTCCTTCTGGGCAAAGATTGAAAATGTAAGCCAGAGGGGTAGGCACATCCAGGTCGAAAGAGCTATTATCTGCTTTCATGCGAGAAAGATACTAATTTAAAAGATACAAATTTTATATTACTTTTAAACATATATAATGTTCTAATGATATGTAATTGAATGTATCCTTCCAAATATAGACAACTTGACTCTTAAAAATACAATTATTCTTTGCCTATTGATTTCTTTCATAATTTAAATTTACTTAAATGCCAATATTAACTGGTATGATCATTAACTACAAGTGAAAGTCACCTTTTTCTTTTTTTGCCAAAAATCATTTTAGCACACATCCCTTCATAAATAATCCAAAATAACTTTGAAGTACTTTCAAGACTTTTTCATACCTACAATATTCTAGACAGTTCCTATTCTCTGAGAGATAGAAATTATATTAGATATGATACTAACATATATATTTACAGCCTAAAGAATGAAATCTAAGAACAATCAAATCAATTCAAAGCAGTGTGTAAATTGTTCTAAAATATGGCCCAACACAAAGCCATAAACTTACTTAAAACACTGTGAGATTTTTTTTTTGTGATTATGTGTCACAATGTTTTTAATGTGCTGCCTAAGACAACTCTTCTTCTTCTAGTGTGGCCCAAAGATGCGAAAAGTTTGGATACCCTTGCTCTAAATAGAGCATTTGCTGTGTGTTATTAGGTCTCAGAGAAGAAACATCAAATCTAGTCAGGTGAAGGCAAGAGAGAACATTGAAAGATATTAACTCTTTTTAAAAATTTTATTAAATTTATTGGGGTGATATCAGTTAATAATTTATGTAAATTAAACTGTACAATTCTATAATGCATCATCTGCATATTACATTGTGTGTACACCACCCAAAGTCTTTTCCTTTTATCAGTATATATTGAACCACCTTTACTTTCTTCTACTTCACCTCAACCCCCTTCCCCTCTGGAAACGACCATATTATTGTCCGTGTTTATGGTTTTGTTGTTGTTATTCGTTTTATTTGTTTGTTGCTTTCTACTTAATATCACACATATGAGTGAAATCATATGGTTCTTGTTTTTTTTCCACCTGATTTATTTTGCTTAGTATGATATTCTCAAGATCCATCCATGTTGTCACAAATGACAGTATTTTATATTTTCTAATGGCTGAGTAGTATTCTACTGCATATACGTACTACATGTTTCTTATCCAATCATCCATGTAAGGACACTTAGTTTTGTTCGTTATCTCAGCCACTGTGAATATTGATGCAATAAACAGAGGGGTGCATATATCTTTTCTTATATAAACTTTATTTTAATTTTGATTTTAGAGAGAGGGGAAGGGAGGGAGAAGAAAAGGGAGAGAAACATGGATGTGAGAAAGATATATTAATTGGCTGCCTTCCGTACGTGCCCACCTGAAAACTGAAACTGCAGATAGGCATGTGCCCTGACCAGGAATAAAACTGGCAACCTTTGTTTCTCTACTGGTTCAGTCAGTTTGAATGCGAGGGCCACACAGTACACATGCTCATTCAGCAACATTCATCATCCACATTGACTAGTACAGTGAGGTCATCATTGTTCACACATGCTCATTCCAGCCCACTCTCCTTGGTTGCCAGGTTACATTGATGTCATACAAACCATTCTCATTACATTAACGATGGCTGGACTTTTTCCTCATCATATTTTTACAAATAAGTGCTTTCAAATTTTTTTGTGGTGATATCCAGAAGAGAGCTTGGAGTGTATATAGTAGCTCTATTCTTAAATTTTTGAATGACATCTATACTGTTTTCCACTCTTACTGTACCAACTTATATCCCCATCAACAGTGCATGTGGTTTCCTTGATCTCCATAACCTCTCCATCACTTGTTATTTTTTGTCGTGTGGATAATACCCATTCTAATAGGTGTGAGTTGGTATCTCATTGTGGTTCTGATTTACATTTAATTGCAACAAAAAGAATAAAATACTTAGGAATAAACTTAACAAAGGACATGAAGGACCTATACACTGAGAACCACAAGACATTATTAAAAGAACTGAGGAAGACACAGATAAATGGAAATACATATATTCATAGATTGAAAAAAAATCAACATAGTTAAAATGGCCCCATTACTGAAAGAAATATACAGATTTAATGCAATCTCCATCAAATCCCAATGGCATTTTTTAATGAAATAAAACAAAAAATTAACAAACTTGAATGTTTTCTGAATGTTGAATTTAAATTTTACCTACAGCAGACTGTAATTATTATCAATTTCAAATTAGTACCACTTTACCATGCATTGTAGTTAATGAGTAATATGTTTCTCAGTACATGAATTTTTCTGCTTTTA